>CM054163.1:38958603-38985352 GCA_028751875.1 Rapana venosa
TTCTGGTAAACAAGGGCGGGGCTCCTCCCCGTCATCACGTACCCGCACTGTCCCGGGTTGCGCGCTCCCCCCCCATCGTCCTCCTCATCTGTGGCAAACCTGCAGATGAGCATTCCCCGGGTTTGGTCACACCCCGCCGGTTTTCTGTGGAGTCATGGGAAGTCTTCTTCTGGGGAGGGCAGCTGTGCTTCTGCGTAGACTGTGCGTCGGGTGGGCGTGCCCTTTCCCAACGGTTGGCATGACGAATGGGGGGGAGGGGGTTTGTCTGAAAATCCGGGAAACGATAAGCTTTCATTGATTTAGTAGGCGTGTTTTTTTTGGCCTTGTGTCTCTGATGGTGTCCCTTGTTTCGGGTCAGGCCCGCTCCCACTCTCAGCCCCCCAGCATTTTTCATGGCGCTTTCCCCCCCCTGTCCGCTGATGGCCGGGCGCCCGCCACTTGGGGAACCGGGATGATCAAGGGACGGAGGACGACGATCGCAGTGATGGACTTCTTTCCCAGGTTTGGGGGATCGTCTATGTCACCCTCCTCCAGCTTCTCTGAGGGAAATGATTTGAAGAATGCTGCCCCTTTTCCGTGCGGAAATGATATAAGACGGGAAAGTGTGTTTTGGGTGTGTGTGTGTGTGTTAATAATAATAAAATATATGGAATTTACATAGCGAGAATTTTGTAAAAAAAAACAAATCAAAGCGTTGCACTAAATCTTTTACAGGCATGCAACTCTCCTTAAACAAAAGAAAAAACAGATTTAAAATCCATGGCGCCCCAACGTATGGACGCAGTAGCCACCACGCACACACAACACACACAACACCAACACACCCCCGCACGCACGCACGAAACACAACCCCACCTGGAACAACACTTAGAAGGTGAAAGTGCTGTTAAAAAATTAGGGACGATATGTGGGGGGAAAAGTCTAAAGTGGGGGAAAAAAGTTGTTTTGGGGTGGTTTTGAAGGTATAAGTGAATCTTTTGGCGAAGTGAAAGAGGGAGGTCATTCCCGGTGGATGGACCAGAAACAGGAAAGAGCAAGGGCCAAAAGTGGTTTTTTGAATTGGGGGTTTTGAAAGCACAAAGTATTGAGGGTGCGAAGGGGAACGGGAGGAGGGAAAGGTGAAAATTAAAGAAAATGCAGAGGGGAAAAAATTTTTAAAAAAGGGAAGAAATAGTTTTGTGGAAGGGATGAAGAAGATAAAAAGGGATGTGGTTAGATTTTTCTTTTAGGAAGTGAGCTGGGGTTTTTATGTTTAAAAATGGGATAGATATGTTGGGAAAGGAGCAAAGAGAATTTTAAATGTCAAAGTGAAAGAATGAGAATGTTTAACGCTTGGAGGCACGTTTTAAGATCTTTAAAGGGATGAGTTTTGATTTTGCCTGGCAGGTCGGGTGAGAATTTTTTAAGAGAGTGTTTGTCAAAAAAACTACTCCTAAAAATTTAAAAGTTGGGCAAAGGAACTGGGCGTATTGCCCGAATTTTTTAATTTTTGCCCGTTTAATTTTTTCTGAGGTCCAGTTTTAAAACTTGAGGCAAAAAGGACATATTTTTGAGTTTGCCGGGCTGTTTGGGTTTTTTTTTGTGTGTGTGTGGGGGTGTTTTTTGGGTGTGTGTGTTTTTTTGTGTTTTGTGTGTGTGGGGTGTGTGGGAGGAGGGGTATGCACATAACTAATCAATCGTAATAAACAACTATTAGAAAAAAAGATAAACAAGAATTATGAAAAAAAAAAAAAAAAAAAGAAACACAAAAACCCTCAAAAAGCTAAAATATATTATTTAATAACTTGAAGCTATCCCTTTTGTAACACCCAATAAGTTGTTATAAGTGTAGTAAGGGAAAATAACTCCAAATTTTCAACAAAAGTATTTTCTCTTGATGAATTACAGGTTTTAAACTGCCCCCCTTTTTTAAAAAAATCATTTCCTCCCCGGAGGGAAAGGGGTAAAAACAAACTTTGGACTAAAAGGGATGGTTGCCTTTTTAAGCTAACCTAACTTAATTTTAAAAAAAGGGGTTTGGGAAAGGGTTTATGAGGTATCTGTTTAATTTTTTTTTTTGAAAGGGTTTTAAGTTGTAAAATTTAGAAGTTATTATTTTGAACAAGAAAGCAAGTGGCAAATTTGAACTTAGTCATTTTTCTTTGTTGTACTAGGTTCGATTTTGGGCAGAATTTTGTTCAGCCAACAAAATGCTGAAGAAATCAACTAAGGTTTTATCACTGTGTATAATATATGTGTGTAAAACTAGTGTGGTTTTGTAATGATTGTTATTATTAAAAATGCAAACTTCTACTTTTTGGGAGGAATGAAATAGCAATTTTTAAAACAGGTGCAATGACTTTGAATGTCATTGGGGATTAATCGTTTTTAAATTAATGTGAATTAATGTTTACACAGTTTCATAGGATAGACCATCAGCTGCCCTAAAGTAAATGAAACATGTGTAAGACTAGTACTTATTGTATGGGGTGGTTTTGGTGGATATGTTAGATTTGTTGTGAGGATAATTATTCTCATAAGAGTTGGGAAATGGGTAAGCTGAAAGTACTTTTGAAGATTTGTTTTATTGTGGCAAACTCTGGTTAGTGTTTTTGATTTTGCTTGTGTGGGTATTTATATTAAGTTGTCATTAATATGTTATACCTGAAAGTGTGGGTCTTGTGATGATTCGTATCCTTGATCCTGTGATAAGAATGTGATTTCATGAAGAGATCAAATGGTTTATTGGTTGTTCTTTTTATTTCAGGACATCGGTTCATCAATACCTCCTTTTCATCACCTTCATCTTAGTCATCGTTTATCTTTCTTTTGTCATTTAAATGATCAGTTGTGAATCTTTCGATCTGTGATCTGAGACGGATCTGTGATTGGTTGTGCGTTGAGGACTGGACACAGTTATGATTTTAGTAACGGGAAAAAATAATTAACGAATAGTTTGTTTTTTTAAAATTGACTTGAAGTAAAATTTGGGTTTGATGTGTGTGATTGTAGTTTAGTAGTAGTAGTAGAATAAATTTGTGAACCCAACTTGCTTGGTCTGAAGAATTACATTGAATTTAAATGTTGTTCGTACATTCACAGTGTTTCAGTGTAATTGCTGGTGAGTTGAGGTGATAAATTTTCACTATACTTACTGTCTCCCTTTTATTTCTTTTTATTTTTCTTCTATCCTTCCCTATCCCCCCTTTATCACTCCCAGCCATTATTTAGGCGAGCCCTAATCCTCTTTGGGGATACTAAAGACAATAGGATAAGTTTAGGATCCCATTTCTGGTGCCGGGGGTGGCGACCTAAAGAATTCCTTATTAGGACTCTCTACACTTTTGGCGCCCAATGTGGGGCTAGGGGTGAATTTTAGTTGATTAGAAAATTGAAACTCCACTGAGACTGTGGCGTTGGTCTAGTGAAACTTTAAATTTCACTGGAATAATTTTACAGGGAATTAATTTTGATAGAACATTAAATTTTCATGGAAGTGAAGTTTGGAAAGATATAATATTAGCAAAATTGGAATTTTGTTTGAGAGCAAAAAATTTTGCTCTGGTTTTGAATATTTTTGTTGGTGCTAGCTACATTTATTTTTGCTAACTCAATGACATAAGTTTTGGTTTGTAGGAATTTCTTAAATTCCAAGAAGAGAGAAGAGAGAGAAAAATCAAAATTTTTGTAAAAGAATTTTGAATGTTTTAATTGTAAGTCCGTACCTCACACAGTTAAGATCATGGAAAGTCGAAGTGAAGGATCAGAGATGAGCAGTATGATGGAAGAGATGAAGCGACACGGGAAAGAATTGCCGCTCTGGAGGATGGGAAGGGCCCTGTTGATGGAGACGGTCGACAAGGTGACGGCCCTGCAGCAGACCAAGATCCAGGTCAACGTGATGCCATCTACCCTTTGGCACCACTTGGCGTCCTTCACTGGATCGAGATCAACAGGCGGTGACGAGGTTGACTTTGCTCAGTGGGAGGAGCAAGTCGACGTGCTGATGAGAGGGAACGCTTCTCCCTCGATGTTTTGGCCAGCGTTGGGAGATTTCTGTGAGGTGTGGCATGGGAGATTCCCAAAAGTCCTGCTCCTCTGCCAGGGCATTGTCAGCCGACTAAGCGATGTCTTCGGCTGCGTCAAGACCCCTGGGGAACGGCTGGCAGAGTTCTTGAAAATGAAGATGGACAGAAGTGTCAGCCCATCGGATTCCTGACATGTGTTTGGATGAGTTTCGTTAACTTGAATAAGAGAAATTTGTATTCTTATGATGATTGTGCCAGGAATGTCTATTTTGTTTTCATGAATGGTTTGATGATGTTGGAGCCCATAATGGCTCAGGAAATGAAGTTTCAGTTCGGCAGACCAGGTTCTGCGTCACTGATTTGACTTCACTGTTGAAGTCATTTCAGGCAGGTAGAGGTGTCATCCTCTGTCCCGGCTGCGGCGGGCGGACACATCAGGAACAAGTGCAGGAGGCCATCAACTATAAGGAGTTGGCAGGCATGGCAGCAGAGAGACTCGGGAGGCCACTCTAAGTACAGAAGCCGAAAGCTCCTGCTACCCATGCAAAAAGCGGTGGCCATCTTGTTCGTGATTGCCCAGTCCAGTCATGGTCAGCAAGCGTAGTAAAAAGTGAAGTTTACTGGAGTAGACGATAAGGGTGTTAGTCGCAAGGGTTTTCTGTAAACCTGAACATTCCTCCCCCGGGAACAGTCCCCGGGAGTTACATACCGCCACATCAGCAAGGTTGTGGTAGTGGTCAGGGAAGTGTCGAGAAGTGCCTAGCAAAGAAGTTTTAAGCTAGGGATGATAGCTCCGGAGCAACCATCACAACAGTAATAGTAGTTTTCCTCACCATTTCAGAAGGGAATGGTGCATAGGAAAATATAGTTTAGTAGTTTTCCTCATAAGCAGGAAAGAAAGGGTGTGGTCAGGCTCAGTGACTCCGAGCTTTTCCCAAAAATGGGGATGCCCGAAGATGGCTCCTTGAAGTTTGCTAAATGGAGTCAGAGGAGTTTTTAGTTGTGTGATAGGCCTGGTGGAAAACTCCATTCCCGAGAAGTTGAAATGGAAGCCCCGTGCCCGACAAGAAAATTGTAGTGTTCAGACTTGATCCCAACAGGTGTGGGGTTTTTTTCCCGTGCAACCCAAACAGTTGCGGAACAGAGAAATAGATGTGGACAGAAACAAAAGTGTTTTTGAAATTGCTGTATTTTTTTTTTAAAGTATTTGCGCATATTTCGGGTGTAGCTTGTGGCCTACCGGGTTTATTTTTTAGGTTTGTTTGTTAATGTTTGAAAACATGATGTTTTTGTGTTTTGCATTTTTTTCAGTGTCTAATCATTTTCACGTGTATTTCAGGGTTATTATTTTAATTTTTTAGATGTAGAATGTTTGTGTTTAAGATTTTTTTTCAGTGTCAAAATTTGTTGGTGGGTATGTCATTTAAAAACACAATTGGATCAAATGGAGGCCCTTTGAGATTTTTTGCCTTGGAGGAAATTTTTTGGGTTTCATTTTGGTACTGCTCACATTTGGGGTTTTATACTCTTTGTTCAAGTGAGAACTTTCTTTTTGTCTTTGAGGGGGTCAAGTTTGTTTTTTAAAATTGATTCTTTTTGGAAAAAAGGTAGCAACTTTTTTTGCAAAGGGGGGTGTAACACCCATCACAAAGAGGCTTTTGTGTTTGTTGTTACTAAAGGGGTAAGGGAAAAAAACTCTAATTTACCCCAAGAGTTCATTTTTCTTGATCAATTATTTTCCCTTTGGTTTTAAACTGCCGCCCTTTTAAAAAAATCATTTCCCCAGGGGGGTAAGGGGGAAAGACAACCCATTGGCTAAGGTATGGTTGCTCTTTTTAAATTAACCTAACTTAATTTTAAAAGGGTTGGAAAAGGGTTTTTGAGGTATTGTTTAATTTTGTTTTTGAAGGTTTTTAAGCTTGTGAAATTTAGAAGTTATTATTTTGAACAAGAAAGCAAGTGGAAATTTGAACTTAGTCATTGTCTTTGTGTACTAGGTTCGATTTTGGGCAGAATATTGTTCAGCCAACAAAATGCTGAAGAAATCAAACTAAGGCTTATCACTTGTAAAATATATGTGTGTAAAACCTAGTGTGGTTTTTTAATGAATTGTTATTATTAAGAATGCAAACTTTTTACTTTTTGGGAGGAATGAAATACCCAATCTTTAAACAGGTGCAATGACTTTGGAATGTCATTGGGGATTAATCGATTTAAATTAATGTGAATTAATGTTTACACGTTTCATAGGTAGACCATCAGCTTGTCCTCAAGTAAATGAAACATGTGTAAGACTAGTACTTATTGTATGGGGTGGTTTTGGTGGATATGTTAGATTTGTTGTGAGGATAATTATTTCATAAGGTTGGGAAATGGGTAAGCTGAAAGTACATTTGAAGATTTGTTTTATTGTGGCAAACTCTGGTTAGTGTTTTAGTTTTTTGCTGTGTGGGTATTTATATTAAGTTGTCATTAATATGTTATACCTGAAAGTGTGGGTTTGTGATGATTCGTATCCTTGATCCTGTGATAAGAATGTGATTTCAGAAGAGATCAATGGTTTATTGGTTGTTCCTTTTTTTTTTTCGGGAAACATCGGTTCAATACCCCCTTTTCATCACCTTCATCATTAGTCATCATTTTTCTTTCTTTTGATCATTTAACTGATCAGTTGTGAATCTTTCGATCTGTGATCTGAGACGGATCTGTGATTGGGTTGTGCGTTGAGGACTGGACACGTTATGTTTTTTAGTAACTGGAAAAAATAATTAACAGAATAGTTTGTGTTTTTAAATTGTACTTGAAGTACAATTGGTGATGTGTGTGATTGTAGTTTAGTAGTAGTAGTAGAATAAATTTGTGAACCCAACTTGTTTGGTCTAAAGAATTACATTGAATGAATGTTGTTCGTCACATTCACAGTGTTTCAGTGTAATTGCTGAGTGAGTTGAGGTGATAATTTTCACTACTACTTACTGTCCCCCTTTTATATTTCTTTTCTATTTTTCTTCTTTTCCTCTCCCTATCCCCCCTTTATCACCCCCAGCCCATTAGTAGGTGACCCCTAATCCTCTTTGGGGATACTAAAGACAATAGGATAAGTTTAGGATCCCATTTCTGGTGCCGGGGGTGGCGACCTAAAGAATTCCTATTAGGACTCTCTACACTTATTTTAAAGGAGTCTGAAAATAGGTTGTGGCTTAATGACAATACAATTTCTTTCACAAATGGAATGTCTTTTAGAATTTGCTGAAAGCTACGAATGGTAAGGTAGGTAACATGTTTTTCAGATCCCTGCATCGTAAAGAATGTGATCATTGGTAAGATTTTCGCCACAGATACTTGTTGCTTTTAACAAAATTTTAGTTCTAAAAGCATTGAGCTTAAACCTGTAATAAGAGATACATTTCTAAATTCATGTAAATTAGTATTTGATCTTATCAAAGATAATACATAGGTTACATCATCACTCCAGGAATACTGGTACATTGTAGTTTCTTTTTTGAAGTGTTTCCAACATGCATTTTGTAACATGTTATAGCCCTCATGGATGGATTTGAGGAATACTTGTGCTGCAAGACCCATCGGTTTTGCTCAGCTCCACATTTGGCTTTTGTGTCAAATTTTTCATTAAAGTAGATACCCAGTGCGAGGGTATCCCGCAAAAGGTAACACCAGTGCCTCTATCATCAGAATATGAAATTTGATGACTAATCTCAATTATGAGATCTTGTCTCACTTTTGAACTGAAGTTTCTCAGGGCAAGTAAGACTGACTGGAATCAACACAAAAAAGTGTTTGAAGTATGTCTTTAGGAAATCTAGAAGTAATATTGAGTTTACCAAAATAGCAAACAATTCAGCTGTAAAAAATAGATAGATTTTTCCTACATAAAATGATATCTCTATTTTCATAGATGGTACGACAAACGCTGCACCTTCCCCATTGTTGTTCAAAAGGGGAACATCTGTGTACATTTTTAAATGATTTGGATATATAGTTTGATATACTCTTTTACTGATGCTCTAAGATATTTTCATTTACCTTTTTACGTTTAAAGAGGAAAAATTTAGTCAAATTAGCTCTCTTAAGTTGCTATGGGGGACAAGGCGGAGGAGGGGATTCTTTCATTTAGCTTTTTTTGGGAAATATATCTGCTTGATCAAAAAACTGAGAAGTATAGGTTCTAGCTGTGGTAACAGAGCGATCATAGAATGCGCTCTTTTGGACAGTTTACATCAGATCTTTTTTCTAATTTCGTTTGTCCACATTGATTTCTTGTGTTGAATAATGTAATAGTATTTTTGCCACAGCCAGTTGTCATATTTGTCTAATGGCAAAATTCCTATCTCCTTATAGGTACCCCTAGACGATGCATGAAAATGTACCCCCAGAGCTATCGAAAAAAACCCAGAAAATCTAGTCTTGTCATTTTCTGTAATAAATAGTTTGGAAAAACTGAAAAAGGGTTCCTGGCCTTAATGAGTCTGGAACGTACTAAGAAAAATACCAGGTGTTTTAAAACAGTACATCATGAGCCACACTTTTTACTAATAACTTTCAGGAGGTTAAGACTTTTCCGAGCCTTAGTATTTAAATAGTCAATATGATAATTCCAACCTAGTGTAGATAAAAATATACTCCTAAAAACTTCACCAAAGTTTTATATTCCAAAACTATCCCATCTATTTGGAAAACAGGTAGAACTGGTGGGTTAGCACCATTATTGAAAAGTAGGAGATTAGTCTTTTCAGGAGATTTTTTGTTTTTGTTTTGTTTTGTTTAATGTCTATTCACTATTTGGTGATTTAGACACACCTGCATTCATACCAAAGTACCTATTATTACACACCCCATCTCTCTCTCTCTCTCTCTCTCTCTCTCTCTCTCTCTCTCTCTCTCCCCTCTCTCCTCTCTCTCTCTCTCTTTTCCCTTACCCACAATCACATACACACATATGTATATATATATATGAATACACACACACACACACACAACACACACACACACACACACACACCACACACACACACACACACACATATATATTAACTAATTACAGTAATGGTCTTATAGGTGAAGAATATATGACTTCAGCAACTGCCATTATGAATTGCTGAGAGTCATATAAAACTTCTTGACTAGTGGCACATTTCTTATGAATATCTAAACCTCTTCTTTTATACAAGTCAAAAAGAATTGGGCAATCAAACAACAAATGGTGGATTAAAAGGGGAATAAAACAACATGTTACATTTTTTTTAATATTTAGTATTCCATGCATTTAATCTCAGTTTATGTATTAGAATTTCTAATTTCTGTGGGCAAGGAAACTGCTGATAATGTTTTTGTTTTTGTTTTTTGTTTTGTTTAAAATAATATTTGAATGTATGCACTTCATTAACTTAGAATGAATTTTATAAGAAGACAATGCAAGATTAGAAGCACCTTGTTTTGCCAAAGAATCACCAAATAAATTCCACAGTGAGAGGGGATCCAGCAAAAAGTTATGCTGATGCCTCTGCTTGCAATAGAATGTATCAGGCATTAAATCTCAAATACAATATCATTCCTTATTTTACCATGCCATGTCTTTAATGCCATTAACACTGCCTTTGAGTCAACGCAAAATAGAATTTGGCAAACATCAACAGCAGTATCAGACAAAAAATTCAAAGCCATAAGAACTGCACATTATTCAGAAATAAAAAATACAAAAATGCTGTCCTAAATGAAAAGATTTCTTAACTTTATAAGTCGGAATCACATATGAAGCATCACTTTTGCCTGTTTCTAATACAGATCCGTCAGTATACACTTTTAAGTGATCAGAATAATTACTTTCTAAGTGACTTTTTACATCAACGGTGAGAAGATTTTGATCTTCATTTTTCTTTATTTCCGTGTAGTCGATGTCAAATTTAGCTGAAATATGTTCCCAAGGAGGAAACTGAGGAACAACCTGTAAAATTGGAATTTTTGACATATTGATGCGTTTTTCTTTCAAAAATGTGTCTGTATAATTTTTAATTGGCTGCATAAATGAAATATTGCATGCTCGTTAAGGAAAATCAGTGTCTTGATTCATAAATATTTCCTCTTTTACTAAATTTGGAATAGAGAGACTACGAACCACGTATTTTGATACTGCCAGTTTTCGATGATCGGAAAGAGATAGTAAGTGAGCTTCTTTATAAGTATTAGCTGTATTTGCATGAGCTGGAACACCAGGAACTATCTTTACTGTCTAGACTTTGTAATTTTTGAAGGAGATAATCTGCAGCAGAAAAATAAACTTCTTGTCGGTATATTAATTTTGAACATACCAGGGACAGAGCCAGATGTATCAGAGTTGTAGTGTCTTGACTCCATGCCTGAGAACTTATTATCTTGAGAAAATTAAGTCTTTTCCTAGCTTCAGTTATTATTTGGTTGATGTGCATCTTCTAGTTCAACTGTCTAGTTAAAAATACACCTAAGAATTTGACATCTTGTTTGTATTGAAGCACCCTTCCTTCTAATTTCAGGATTGGTAATTTTAATGGGTTGTCACCGTTATTAAAAAGCACAAGACCGTTTTTTTCTGCCGATAATTCTATCTATTTTCTTCATATAACTACAGAATTGATCTAATTCTTCCTGATATATTTTTTCAACATAATTGATCACTCTTTTTTTCGTGTTTTTCCTAACTGACGTATTTATCCAAATAGCAATATCATCTGCATACTGAAAAACTTGAGTATTAGTTGACAAAGAGCTAGGGAGATCATGTACAAGAATAGAAAACAAGATAGGGGCAAATACTGATCCCTGTGGTATACCCAAGTCGATAGCTTTCAAGGACGAGTACACTGATCCTAATTAGTGCAAATTGATCTATCCAACAAGAAATGTTGCAGATATTTATATAATAATTATGCCATTAATACCAATGTATTTTAATTTATATAGCAATTGATCATGACAAACTCAATCATAGGCTTTTTTCACCATAAAAAAAATGTTGCAAACACACTTTTTCTTTTGGAAAATTGCTTTTTAATTTGGTGGGTTAGTTTACTAAGTGGTCAGAAGTACATCTTCCCTTTTGAAAAACAGCCTGATTTGTTCGGATCACATTATTCTTTACACAAAAATGAAACATATGCTTATGTATAATTTTTTCTATTACTTTACCCACATGAGAAGTAAGAGAAATTGGCCTATAGCTATCTATCGATGACGGCAGTTTACCTTTCTTTAGAATTGGGACCACAATCGACTGCCTGCAGATTTGAGGAAGAGTGCCATTTATCCAACAGTTCTGGAAAAATGAAAAGAGTAGCCTTTTCCATTTTAAAGGCATATGGGCCAGCATTTGATAATATATACCATCAGTACCAACAGCCGTCGTGTTATGTGTAAATGAATCTAAAGTTTCACTAAATTCATCATATTGAATGGGGGCATTTAAATAATCAGCATTATATGCTGACAATTTGTTTGATATATTTACTTTTTCTAATTGGATATTTGATTTTATTCTTACTGATGAACTATTATCTGAAAACATTGTAACAAATGCTTCTGCTTTTTCAATTATGCTTGGAAATCTATTATTTTCAAATTTGATTAGATATGTTGGAAGTTGAAATCCATTTTTTATATCAGTAACTTTCTTCCAAAATTTATGTAAGTCCTTGGATTCTGATACTTCATTTATACAGAATTCTGTCCAATACTTGTTTTTTGCCTGAGCAATTATTCTTTTACATTGAGTTTTAGCATACTTCATACAAATAAAGTTTTCTTCTGACTGATCTTTTAACCATATTTTGAATCATTCTTTTTATGGTTTAATGCATCCTCACATGTTTTAGTCCACCATCTATTGCCCGAATGCTTTCCATTCTTGTTGCTTTTGTGTTTGGGAATAGAAAACTCAGCTGCATGTATGAGCTTTGCCACAAAATTGGAATAAAACTGATCTACATCATCCTCTTCAATCGTTTCAATATCAGTAACCTGAAAGGGAAAGATTGAAAAGAACTCCAGTCAGCAATTTATATCGAAATTTAGAAATTTTATCCTCAATATGTGTTAGGTCTGATGTTGCAAGGTCCTCAAAAGACAACGTAATAGGACAATTTATTACTTCCAAAAAATCCTCTTCCAGATTCTAATCGCAATTGATAGCTTAAACCCGGAGATATTAATGTTAAAACCATAGCACTTGTTTTTTGACTAAAAAAAATCAGGAGTTTGGTTACTCTACCTCATTCAGTAAAAAAAAGCTTTGAATCCCTGAATTTTCTACCAAATGGTTGCTGGTGATAGTAGAGCACCTAAAATTCCCAAAAAAAAGCATGATATTGAAATCGCCTTGAATAATCCATCTGTGTTTTTTAACCCGTCAGTGTTGTCATTTTTTTGGACCTTGAGGTAATACAGAGGACTATATTTAATATGCATCTTTGTTAAATTTTACTGTACCCCCTACATGATATATATCTGCTGTATGTTTTATAATAGGAGAAAACACAAGTTTATCATATCTAAGCCCCGCCTGACATATATGGCAGGGTTTTACTTTAGAATTTGTATCACATTCACGCTGTTGGTGGGTAATAATAATTTGTTTAAATTTTGCATTTTTGCTTTATCCACATTCAGGAATTGAAGTGCTATATTGAGTAATTATCAGTAGTTAAAAACTGTGTAAACCCCCAGGTAGGTGGCTATGCTGCCAGCATTCCACTGCAGATTTTTACACCTCTATAACGTTGTAATGACATGACCCAAATCTTTTGTGTTGTTTTTTTCTCCATGGTATAGAAACTTGTAATACCCCAATGTTGCTGTCAATTGATTTTGGTTAATAATATCGCAATCATAAGAACAATTAAAAATGAGTAATGACAGTATCCAGATCAATGACATAATATATAAAAACAAACGATTAAAGTCCAGTATTGCAAAGAATAAGGATCGGAAGTCAGCGGTAGAATAAGCAGTGAATTTCTAGGTAGTGAACAAGGGAAAAAACAAACAACCAAACGAAACCAAACCAAACCCTGGCTTGAAAAGTCATGGACTCCCATGAATGTGGGTGCGTGTGTTCTGCGTGTTTTGTTTCATGTGTGGGAGTCGATGAAGCATTAATGTATTTAAATGGAGAATGCCCATGGAGGTGGTGGAAGGATACAGCTCAGGTGGGGGAGCAGGTGATGAGGTCTGTCAGCCAAAGATTTCCGTTAAAAGAACGGCTGGTGTTGCTGGCGCCCGAACTCCCCCCCCCTCTGTCTTTTTGTTGACCTTCCCAAAACGTGGCATCCCAAGGTTCTGGCACATTGCCAGCACCGTGATAATTTAAATGAATGTCATCTTGAAGGTGTTTGAATGGACGAAAGTTCTCATGAGCCAAGTGAGAAACGTTTTTGATGTTTCATTCACGATTTCAGAGTATGCATGTGCGTTGTAGACCACCCGTTCTTGCTTCCAGGAGTTGTTGTTTGACTGGGGTCGATCTGCTGCATACAACATGAGTCTTCGGGAAGATTTCCTGAACAGCCTTTACAGCCGCTGCCATGGGTTTGCCACATGTCACAGGATCCTTCCCTTTGATGTCGTTGATGCCAGTATGCAGCACGACACAGTCTGGGGCAGGTTCTAGCTCCTGGCTAGCCTCTTCCGCCACTTTCTTGATGTTGTTGATAGTATAGGCTTTTTTCGATGCTACTTGGAGGCCATACGACAGAGCTACTCAGGACTCGAGGAAAGCCTGAGTCGGTTCCTTTGATCTGGGCAGGGGCCTGATTGGAAGGCGATTTCCTCTTTTCCTCATTTTGCGTCATTGATCGATTGACGTTTCCACCTTTGACGTCATGTTTTGAGTCTACTTTTGCTTTTCTTCTGTTTTTATTTTCTTTTTCTTTATCATCAACCCATCCTTCTCTCACACTGCCCAATGCTTTTGGGGAGGGTCGAGTGATGCCTGGATTTGTTTTTACAGCATCAGCATAAGAGACAGGGTGAGACTCTGCTTTCTGTAGGTCTATTTTCCTGCTTTGCAGTCTGGTTTACTTTGTGTTGACATAATAGTTTTTCGATGGTATCATTCTGTTTACATACCGGTGGTTTTTTTCTAGATGTGCAATGCGTTCGCATAAATTCAATATTACAAATTTTAGATCCAATATGGAACTCACTGCGACAGATGGTGAAGATGACGCCTTCAGTAAGTCGCAAGAGCCATCCACTTCAAGGGTTTGCTGGACTGCAGAGCTGGCTGTCGCCTGATTCATGGATTTGTCGCTGTTTGTCTTTTTGAGGCTTGAGCTGGTCTTTTTCTGGGTGTCTTTGGCAGCCGTGAGAGGACCAGTCGGCAATACTGACCCCATGCTTCTGGTTCTGGTCATAGTGACTGTTTGTTTTCACAAAATTTCCTCCAGAAAGATCAGTAGAATGAGCTTTCCACCATGTTGACACTGGAAGTCCCCCTTCTCAGGAGACAATGAAAGACCATTCTCAAAAATGTAGTCATTATTTGTTTAGCTCAAGCTGATATACATTTTTGATATAGTTTTGATACCTCTTTGGTGTTTTCTTATTCAAAGTAACATTCATCCACATACAAATGTCATTAGCGTACTGGACATAGATGGCATTACTGGAGAGGCACTGAGGAAGATCAAAAAGAATAATATTGAAAAAATGCAGAGCAATGACTGATCCCTGTGGAATACCCATTGTTGGAAATTGTAAAGTAGAATAAAAATTTCCAACTTTGGCCTGCATGCATCTTTCTGAGAGAAGTGCTTTAATATAGTGATACACATTACCAGATACGCCAATAGTTTTTAGCTTATACAGTAATCGTTTATGCCAGACCTGATCATATGCTTTCTTTATTTAAAAAAATGTGACAAGCACATTTTTCGTACTAGCAAATTGGTGTTTAATCTGCGAACTGAGTTTAATCAGATTATCTGCTGTTGATCTACCTTTTTGAAAACCTGCCTGACTAATAGGGATTATTTTGTTTTTATCACAATAATGTATGTCAGTTTAAAATTACTTTTTCCATAAGTTTTCCTGTGTGAGAGGTTAACACGATAGGTCTGTAACTGTTTTTATCACCTTTAGATTTACCCTGTTTTGGGACTGGCACTAAAATGGAATGTTTCCATATGCATGGAATGACCCCCTGAGACCAGCAGCTTTGAAATAATTCTAGCAATAACATTATCCAATTTTCTGTCAGCTGTTTTAACAATTCATTTGAAATAGCATCTATACAAACGGATGTTTTTTTTGTTCCAAGAGATAGGAGAGCATCTTTAAGCTCTTGCAATGTTAGGGAAGCATTGACGTAATGATTATTATCTCCCACAGGGTCTTTATACATGTCTTTCTGTGCTTCTTTATCTCTATACACTTTGCATTTTTCTGAAAGACTTTTATCACTCATGGTGTCTGTAAACATTTCTAAGAACGTTTCAGCTTTCTCTGAATTAGATGGAAGTTCCTTGTCTTTAATCTTAATGGGACAGTTAGGAAGTCTAATCCCACTTTTCATATCTTTAAATTTATTCAACACCTTTTGCATATCATTATAAGTGCTAACTTCTTGAAAGCAAAAAGGAAGACCAAAATTGACGTTTGCTTTGTTCAACAGTTTTATCACAAAGCAATTTTGCTTTTTTCATAAGAAAATTATTTTCTGACGTTGTATTTCTTAAATATATTTTATATATAGACAACTTTTTTATCATTCACAACATTTTGACATGCAGGATTCCACCATATAATTATTTCCTGAATACTTTTTCGACTTCATGGGTGAATACTTAGGGATAGAGCTATCACCTGCTTACAGTACAATCTTTTTAAAATTGGTATAAAAAATATTAATATCATTACTTTTAATACTTTAACTATTTATCTGTATCAAAATATCTTTAAACTTATTCCAGTCAGCATAAGGATAATTATACTTAAGGATAACATCTTTTTCTATGTCATATTCTGAAGAATCATAATTAAGAGTGATAGCAATTGGAAAATGATCACTTCCTAAAGTATCACCTATTTCCCAGTTACAGTTGGGAACAAGGGATGGAGAAATGAAAGATAGATCTAAAGCGCTAGGTCTTTGATTCGAAACATCTGGGATTCTTGTAACATTGCCGTCATTAAGTAGAAAAAGACAAGAATCGATGTTTTAAATAAACCAGTTACTAGTTAGGGAAGTACAGTCTTTATAATAATAATAATACATGGAATTTATACATCGCTATATCTTGCAAAAAAACAAATCAAAGTGCTCTCATTCATCCTAGTCTTTCACATGCAGCCAGTTACAATTAACAGATTTTTACATATTCAAATGTAAACACACACACGCGCCCACACACACACACACACACACAAAGGTTGTACACTTGGGCAGACTGATGGGGGGGGGGGGGGGGGAGACTTGGTTTTTGAGGGCAGGGACAGAAATGAGATGAAACAAGAGGAGAGAATCTTAGGTTTGAAATAAATGTATCTTTAGGCTGGATTTAAAAGCTTCATAAGTAGGCTTTTGACGAAGGGAGAGAGGGAGGTCGTTCCAGATCACTGGACCAGAAACAGAGAAAGAGCGACGGTCAACAGTGTACTGGTTGAATCTAGGTATTCTTAAGCACAAGGTATCTGCAGCGGAGCGGAGGGAACGTGAAGGAGTGTACAAGTGAAGACATTCACAGAGGTAGGAAGATGCTGTTTTGTGGAGACTTTTGTAACAGAGGGTACAGATCTTATAGTTTACCCTCTGTGGTGTGGAGAGATCGCAAGAGAGGAGTAATGTGCTCAGATTTTTTCTTTCTGAGGACTAGTTGAGCTGCAGAGTTTTGTATAGGTTGAAGAGGGTGGATAGATGATGCTGACAGACCAGCTAAAAGAGAATTGCAATATAATAATCCAGACATGAGAGAATGAGAGATACGGCTAGTTTGGATGTTGTATCAGTGGACAGATACTTTCGAATTGCACTAATGCGCCGTAATTGATAGTAGCACGACTGGAAGGTTTGGGTGATGAATTTTTGCATGGAGAGTATGTTATCGATAACTACCCCTAGATATTTCACTACAGTGGATAGAGGGTCAGACGTATTGCCGAATTCTGTTGAAGCTGTTGTTATGGAATAGAGTTTGTGTTTGGTCCCTATAAGCATGGCTTCGGTTTTATCTGCATTTAGTTGTAACTTGTTCTCTATCATCCAATTTTTGATATCTTGAAGGCAGCAGGACATATTTGTCAAGAGAGAAGGCAGATTTTCGGGAGTTTCACAGCTAAGAATCTGAGAGTCGTCTGCATAAAAATGATGGCTGATTTGGTGACGGTTTATTATATGTGAAAGTGGGGCAGTGTAGAGAGTGAAAAGAACAGGACTGAGAACTGACTCCTGTGGGACTCCACATTCCAGTTTGGCAGGTGCTGATTGAATCTTATTTACTGTAACTGTGTGGAATCGGTCTGTAAGGTATGAACTGAACCAGGTGAGGGCTGTGTCTTTAATACCAAACGTGTTTTGGAGACGGTAGAGAAGAACTGAGTGGTCTATAGTGTCAAAGGCTGCAGACAAGTCGAGGAGAGTGAGAAGGGATATTTTTCCTGAGTCAGAAGTGTGCAAAAGCGTGTTTAAGGTGTGGACTAGGGTGGTCTCGGTGCTGTGGTTGGCGCAATAGGCAGACTGAAAAGGGGGAAGGAGATTGTTGGAATGAAGATGGCTATTGACCAGCCGCCATGGCGAAGTGGTTAGCGCCTTGGGTTATGGACTGGAAGGTCGCAGGTTCGATTCCCATAAGAGTCATAGGGATTTTTCGTACTCTGGCCGGCTCCTACTCAGAGTGAGTGTGCTGTGGGCTCAGTGGGAAGACTGGGACCACACAGTCAAGCTTCATCCACTTAACGGATGCGAATTTGAGAGTGTTGCTCAAAATACCTGACCAACACTGCAGGTGTCTGTTTCTCTCGGCCCGTTGACGCAGGAATATATTATGATAGTAAGCGTAGAGTACAACCCTGTCAAGTAGTCTCAAAGCATATGCACTTCCACAGCAGCATTATTACGTCATCCTCATTGTCATTGATCATCATGCAATTAAAAAAAATTGCCTCTGATTCGGTGGTCCCAGTTGCTCTGGTCTCATGGTGGCCTCAGATTCGGTTTGCCCATACACTTCTGTGCCTGTGGTGAGTTTGTGTCAAAGCCTTTGGGGGTTGGAGGTTTGTGGGGACGGTTGTTGGAGGGACGTGTGGTGGTTGCTACCTCGGGTGGGCAACTCACTCAGTCTGGCTCCGCGACTGAGCTAATACTGTCGTTAGTAGGGGGTTTAGTAGGTGGTGTCTTGCGTATGTTAGCTCAGAACAGGCACCACTGAACACCGCCAAAGTGACCCAGCAGCAGTGCAGGGCCCCTCTGGCTGGTGGCCTCACGGCGGCCTGATAGTGATTGGCTCCCTGTGGACCTCGGACTCTGAGGATGAGACATAACAAATCTGGGCATGGCTGTGGCGGGGAGATTGGATTGAGCGGCGTGGGAACAGCAGGACGGGGATGTCACAGAAGATGAGGCAGCCCAAAAAAACACACAAAAAAGAAGAAGATGGCTATTGAGTTGTTTCAGAACAACTTTTTCAAGGACTTTAGAGATAAAAGGTAGGTTAGAAACAGGCCTGTAATTCTTCAGAATGTTAGGGTCGAGGTCGAGCTTTTTGAGTAGAGGTGTAACTATAGCAGTTTTGAGAGCTGATGGAAAAATTCCTGAGAGAAGAGATGAGTCTACCATTTTCGTGATAGTGGGTATGAGCTGTGGAATGCACTGAGTGGGAAGAGAAGCAGGTATAGGATCGAGATCACATGATTTTATTGTCATTTCTTTCAATTGTCTTGATTTCATTCTCACTTGTTGGATGAAAGAAAAGGAGAGGAATGCCAGTGAATTGGGGATCAGGAGGTGCTGGTTGGAAAGAAGAATAATAATAATAATATATGGAATTTATAGAGCGCTATATCTTACAACTTACGGTTTGCCGATGACATTGACCTCATGGGCGGAAGTAACACAGAGCTGCAAGATCTTACGACCAGACTTGAGAACAGAGCTGGAGCATATGGGATGGAGGTGAGCTCGGAGAAAAGTAAAGTACTTGTGAACAGCACGAGCAATGCCACCGCTAAAATTTACATGAACGGCCAACAACTGGAGGAGGTAGACGCTTTTAAATACCTCGGCGCTACACTCACAAAGGACGGGCGATCGACGACAGAAATCAAAGTCAGAATAGCCATGGCAACATCTTCCATGACAAACTCACCACCATATGGAAAAGTAAAGAGATCAGTTTCCCAATCAAACTAAAGCTCTACAAAGCCCTAATTCAGTCGATCCTGCTGTACGGAAGTGAAACCTGGACATTGACTGCTGAAACAGCAAAGCGAATCCAGTCATTCGAAACAAAATGCCATAGAAAAAATACTGGGCATATCCTGGAGAGAACGAAAGACCAACGAATTTGTCAAGAGTCAAATAACACGGCTGGCAGGTCCACAGGAACCCCTTCTCACCATCGTCAAGAAGAAAAAGCTGACATGGTTCGGCCACGTCACCCGCCACAACACTCTGCCCAAAACAGTACTGCAGGGAACACTCGAAGGTGGCAGAAGGAGGGGAAGACAGAACAAGTCATGGATGGACAACATCAGAGAATGGACCAGGATGAATGACTCGGCACTACTGCGCAGAGCCGAGGACCGAGATGGATGGAGGAGGCTTACCACGGCATCGTCTTTCATGTCTCCCCCACGACCGCCAAGGTCACGGGTCTGATGATGATGATGATATCTTGCAAATTACAAATCAGAGCGCTTCCATTCAATCCGCTCCCACACAAACAACCAACAATGATTAACAATATTCTAACAAATTCAAATGTACACACACACACACACACACACACACACACACACAACACACACACACACACACACACACACCCCACAAAAGGTTGTACATTTCAGCGGGGGTGATGGAATTTTGGCTTTCAAAGGAGGGAACAGACATGAGATGAAACAAGAGGGGAAAATCTTAGTTTTGAAATAGGTATGTTTTGGGCTGGATTTAAAGCTGTCGTAAGTGGGCTTTTCACAAAGGGAGAGAGGGAGGTCATTCCAGATTGATGGACCAGAAATAGAGAAAGAGTGACGCAACAGTGGATTGGTTGAATCTAGGTATTTGAAAAGCACAAGGTATCTGCAGCAGAGCGGAGGGAACGAGATGGAGTGTACAGGTGAAGACATTTCACAGGGTAGGAGGGTGTGTTTTGTGGAGACATTTGTAACAGGAGTACTGATCTTGTACTTTACTCTCTTTTAGCACAGGCAACCAGTGAAGAGATTGCAGGAGTGGAGTAATATGCTCAGATTTTTTTTTCTTTTTGAGGACTAATCGAGCTGCAGAGTTTTGTATGCGTTGAAGGGAGTGGATAGATGATGCTGGCAGACCAGCCAAAAGAGAATTACAATAGTCCAGACGTGAAAGAACAAGAGATGTGACAAGTTTGGATGTTGAATCAGTGGACAGGTACTTTCGGATTGCACTTATACGCCGTAATCGATAGTAGCAGGACTGGTAGGTCTGGGTGGTGAACTTTTGCATAGAGAGTGTGTTGTCAATAACAACACCTAAATACTTAACTGCACTGGATAGCAGAACTGATGTACTGCCAAATTCTATTGAATCTGTTGTGATGGAAGAGAGTTTGTGTTTGGTCCCTATATCATGGCTTCGGTTTTATCTGCATTTAGCTGTAACTTGTTTTGTATCATCCAGTTTTGAATGTCCTGAAGGCAAAGTGACATATTTGTCAAGAGAGAAGGCAGATTTTCAGGAGTGTCACTGCTTTGAATCTGAGAGTCATCAGCATAAAAATGATGGTTGATCTGGTGACGGTTTATTATGTATAAGAGTGAAACAGTGTAGAGAGTGAACAGGATAGGGCCCAGAACTGATCCTTGTGGGACTCCACATTCTAGTTTTACAGGAATTGATTGAATTTTGTTTACTGAGACTGTCTGGAAATCGATCAGTGAGGTATGAACTAAACCAGGTAAGGGCTGTGCCAGTAACACCGAACGTTTTTTGGAGACGGGAGAGAAGGATAGAGTGATCTATAGTGTCAAATGCTACAGGTAAGTCGAGAAGAGTGAGAAGAGAGATTTTCCCTGAGTCAAAAGTGTTTAGAAGCGTGTTTAACGTATGGACTAGGGTGGTTTCCGTGTTGTGGTTGACGCGATAGGCAGACTGAAATGCGGGAAGGAGACTATTTGAATGAAGATGGCTGTTGAGTTGTTTCAGAACTACTTTTTCAAGGACTTTGGAGATGAAAGGTAAGCTAGAAACAGGTCTGTAATTTTTCAGTATGTTAGGGTCGAGGTCGTGCTCTTTTAGTAGAGGTGTAACTATTGCAGTTTTGAGTTCTGAAGGAAAAATTGCCGAAAGAAGAGATGAGTTTACAATCTTCGTGATAGTTGGTATAAGCTGCGGAAGGCACTGCGTGAAAAGAGAAGCAGGCATAGGATCAAGATCACATGATTTTATGGTCATTTCATTTATAATTTTCCTGATTTCTTCCTCACTTTTTGGCTGAAAGGAGAGGAGAGGAGTGCCAGTGAATTGGGGATCAGGAGGTACAGGTTGGAAGGGAGTCTGATCCAGTCTGGAGCGAATGTTACGGACTTTGAAAAGAACGAAGAAAATATATCAGGAAGTTCAGAGTGACTGTGAACAGTAGGCAGAGAGCTTGTCTTTGCAGATCCAAAAAGAGTTGAAGTGAGGGAAAAAAGAGAGTTCATGGATGTTGCATTGAGAACTTGAGCAGAGTAGTAGTTGGTCTTGGCTGAGTGGATTAAGGTTTTTACTTTGTTGGTTTGTTTTCGAAAGAGCTGTTTGTTTATTTCAGTTTTTGTTTTTCGCCACTGCCATTCTAGTTGTCGGCGTTTGCGCTTTGCCACCAGGATATCATGGGTGTACCATGGGGCGAAAGGCCTATCAGGCATAATATGGTCAGTGGGAGGTGCATGCTCATCAAGCAGTTGGCTGAGAATAGCGTTATAGTGTTTAGAAGTGTCAGTGTCTTCAGGGGTTTGTGATAGGCGTTCAGCAGCTTGGGAAAGAAAGTTTGAATGTCAATAGCCTTGAGGTTACGAGGAGTGATGCACTTCTTCTTTTTGATAGGTTTTGCAATGTTAAGAAAGAAAAGAATGGCAGAATGATCAGAAAGCAGTTGGTCAGTGACGGAGATAGAGGTGACAAGATCTTGTGAAACATCAGTGATGAGCCAGTCTAAGATATGACCTGATCTGTGTGTTGCTTCATTCACCAGGTGGGAAAGAGTGATTTGACAAAGAAAGAGAAAGACGCTTGACATCAGGAGAAGATTGGTTGTCAAAGTGAAAATTAAAGTCACCAAAAATGACAAGCTTCTTGGGAGAGAGGCTGTAGTGATCGAGGAGAGATTGAAATTCTTGATGGAAAACTGAAGATGTCAGTTTGTTCTTACGGCTGGGAGGTGGGCGGTAAAGACAGCAGAAAGTAATAGAATGACCGGGTAAGGTGAGGTTGAGTTCACAGACTTCAAAAGATTCAGGTGAGATAGGTAAAGAGTGGCAGAAAGAAAGAGCTGGATGCAGTGTGTCTTTGTAAACTATGGCAATGCCACCTCCACGGGAAGGTCGGGGGAAAGAAAGAGTTGTATAGCCAGGTGGTGTCAGTTGTTTAATCTTAGGTTCATGAACTTGTGGGTTAAGCCAGGTTTCTGTGAGAAAGATTAGATCGATTTTTTCTGTTCAGATATAAAATCAGAAAGAAGGTCGGCTTTACCATCTGGGCAAACAGACTGCGCATTTAGAAAACATATGTGAAGAAGGTTTGAGGGAGGCAAAAAGGTTGAAGATGACTGGTGATTGAGGGTGTCTGCCAGCAACATCTATCCACTCCCTTCAACGTATACAAAACTCCGCAGCTCGACTAGTTCTCAGAAAGAAAAAATCTGAGCACATTACCCCTCTCTTGCGATCTCTCCACTGGCTGCCTGTGCCACAGAGAGTAGATTATAAAATCAGTACCCTCTGTTACAAATGTCTCCACAAAACTGCACCCTCCTACCTATGTGAATGTCTTAACCTGTACACATCCTTCACGTTCCCTCCGATCTACTGCAGATACCTTGTGCCTACGAATACCTAGATTCAACCAATCCACTGTTGGCCTCCGCTCATTCTCTATTTCTGGTCCATCCATCTGGAACAACCTTCCTCTCTCTGTTCGCCAGAAACCTAGTTATGACACTTTTAAATCCAGCCTCAACCATATTTATTTCAAACACTAAGACTTCCCCCCTCCTGTTTCATATCTAACCCATGTTCTATCACCCTGCTAAAGTATACGGCCTGTGCGAGTGTATGTGTGCTTTTGAAAAACATTTGACTATCGAAATTTTATTTCAAGATTTTGTCTGCATCGCACCATGTTTGTAAATATCTGTTTGTTTAAACTTTTGATTATTTATCATTGATTGCATGACTGTGTAAGATTAGGTTGAATGCATGCGCTTTGATTTGTCTTTGCAAGATATAGCGCTATATAAGTTCCATTTATTATTATTATTATTACTATCAGAGAAAGAGGACGGGGATGATGGTTGAGATGTGTGCAGTGGAAGAGCAGACCAGAGTAGAGATGGCGAGTCAGGTATGGAAGATGGTGAAAAGACTGGTTTGATAGAGGGATTTATAGTCTGATGCACACTGTGATGCACATTACTGTTAGAACACAAATTATTAGAGTCACAGGCAGAGGATGGAGCATCTGGAGGACAAAGATGTGGAGTGCTTCCGCTGGTTGTGGTCGTTGTGGCAGTGACGTCAGAGGTGATGGGGGAGACGGATGTAATGGAAGCACGCTGCAGGCGATGACGTCTGCCTGCACGTGTTCCTCATCGGGTTTTGCTGCAGTAAATTCCTAAGTTTGAAAGATGCTGTTTCAGTTCAGACTGTATAGGGAAGAAATCACGTGAGGACAATGCCTTTATGTCTACAGCAGTTGATGTCATAGTAGTGGAGTGGCGAACACTGGGTGGTGGTGATGGGGGAGATTTGAGTTCGTGGATCAGGTGAAAAAGTTCAGGCTGCGGCAGGGTCAGAGTACACTGGGTCACAAGGACCAGCACAAACAGGTGAATACATATCATCAAACCAAATTTTTGAAGAATAAATCGAAAGATGAAAATTATGAATTAAAATATTTCGAAGAGCAGATAATATTGAAGAAAATGGCTCTGAACATACAAATCTGGGGTGCCGACACGAACACAAGGATGCACAACTTTCCCGGAAGGACACAGGAGAAACACAACAACTTGACATTCAAACACAGACATACACACCATGCAGCCGCCAGGCCCAAAGGTGAACGATATATATAGAGAGAAAGAAGTCTGATCCAGTCTGGAGCCAATGTTGCGGACTTTGTCAGAGAAGAATGAAGAAAATATAGCAGGAAGTTCGGAAGGGCTGTGAACAGTGGGTAGAGTGGTTGCCTTTGCGGATCCCAGAAGAGTTGAGGTGAGGGAAAAGAGAGATTTCATGGACGTAGCATCAAGAACTTGAGCAGAGTAATACTTTGTCTTTGCTGATGGATTAAGGTTTTGATTTTGTTGATTTGCTTTCGAAAGAGTTGTTTATTTATTTCAGTTTTTGTTTTTCGCCATTGTCGCTCGAGTTGTCGGCATTTGCGTTTTGCGACCAGGATATCATGGGTGTACCATGGGGCGCAGGGCCTATCAGGAAGAATGAGGTCGGTGGAAGGCGCGTGCTCATCGAGCATTTGGCCAAGAACAGTGTTGTAGTGTTTAGACGGGTCAGTGTGGTCAGGGATTAGTGATAGGCGTTCAGCAGCTTGGGATAGAGAAAGTTTGGATATCTAGGGCCCTTGAGATTGCGACGGGTGTGCATTTTTCTTTTTAATAGCCTTGCTATGTTGAGAAAGAAAAGAATGGCAGAATGGTTAGAAAGCAGTTCATTAGTGACGGATAAGACTTGATGAGATCTAGTGAACATCAGTGATGAGCCAATCTAAAATATGGACCGATCTGTGTGTGCTTCATTTACAGTGGGACAGTGAGTGGTTAGACAAAAGAGAAAGGACGCTTGACATTAGGAGAAGATGGTTGTCAAAGTGGAAGTTAAAGTCGCCAGAATGATAGTTTCTTGGGAGAGAGGTGTAGTATCAAGGAGAGATTGGAATTCTTGATGAAAAAGGGAGTTTTCAGATTGTTTTTACGGATGGGAGGTGGGCGGTAAAGGCAGCAGAAAGTGACAGAATGGCGGGTAGGTTGGAGGTTGAGTTCACAGACTTCGAAAGATTCCGGTGAGAAAGGGAGGGAGTGGCAGAAAGAAAGAGCCGGATGCAGCGTGTCCTTGTAAACGACAGCGATGCCACCTCCACGGGAGAGTCGGGGGAAGGAAAGAGTCTTATAGCCAGGTGGTGTTAGCTGTTTTATCATAGGTTCATGGCCTTGTTGTTTTAACCATGTTTCTGTGAGAAAAGTTAAATCTAGGTTTTTTTCAGAGATAAAATCGGAAGAAAATCAGCCTTTCCATCTGGAAAAAACAGATTGTACATTGTGCAGACAGATGTGAAGAAGATTTGAAGGAGATGGAGAGGTTGAAGGAGAAAGTGGTGAGTTAGGACAAGGATCTGAGGAAGAAGAGGAAGGCATGGCAGATAAGTAGACAGTGGGAGAACAGACAAGAGTTCGGATGGTGAGTCAGGGTGTGGAGGGTGGTTAAAGGAACTAGGTCAGGCAGGGGATCTGAATCTGTGTACACAGCATGAAGCACATTACAATCAAGAAAAGTCTTTTCACACATAGAAGATAAATCAGTAACAGGGGGAAGCATGTCACGGGGTGATGAGGCAGCGTGGTCAGTGGTTACGGAAGTGATGTCAGAGGTGAGGGGGGAGACACGTGGAGGCCGGGCACACTGCAGGCGATGACGTCTGCCTGCATGTGTTCCTCTTCTGGTTTTTCTGCGATTAATACCTAGGTTTGAAATTTGTTGCTTTGTAGCTTCATCAAGTCCATTTTGTTTGCGGCCAATTTCACGTAAGAATAGTGTTCTCAGATCTACAGTGGTGTGTGTCATTGGACTGGAGTGAGGAAAGCTGGTTGTTGGCCGTGGTGGTGGATGAAGTTCGTGAAGCACGTGCAGTTTGTCACGCTGCAGCAGTGTCAGGGTAGAAAGGGTGGCAAAAGCTAGTACAGCAGGTAAACAACACAAATCATCATGTTGCCATTTTTCAAAGAAAAATATTTACAAGATGAAAAATTTAGAATTGAAATATTTTTAAAAATAGGCAGTTTCAAGTAAAACTGGTTGACCCTTGGAATCCCGAGAAAAACGCAAAAAACGGTGATATAAAATTGTCCTAATACGATAACAGAAAACACACAAAAATCACACACTTTCACAGAGCCACACACCAATGCTGCCACCAGGCGCAAAAAACAACTCGCGTGAAGGGGGAGTGTGGATTGAACTCCCACATATTAACCATTTATTATTAGTTCTGGCAATGTGCCAACCATTCTGTGTTTTGTGTTGGGGCTAACCAGCTGGATTGCCCTGTTTTAGTTTTAAAAAAATTCCCC
>CM054163.1:38985852-39000852 GCA_028751875.1 Rapana venosa
ACGGAATGCCCTCCTTAACCCCATGAGCCCCACGTCGTCTGGATTGACGTCAGAATGTCTAGGATTTGATCCTCGCATGTCGTTCCGTATCCCCCTGATGGTTCACGGATTCCAAAGAATTTCAGGTTGAAGGTTTTTGTTTCTGTCTCTGTCTGTTCTGCCGCCGTGTTCCAGTGTGTCCAGTCTCTGCAGTATTGAACGGTAGTCTTCTTGCAGATTTCTGATATCGTCAGCACCCTGACTTGCAAACTCTTTCAGCCTGTTGACATCATAGACCATCTGGCGGAGTGTGTTGTCTAGATGATCAAACTTGCTGTTCAGAGTAGCGTTGATAGAGGCTGTGTGGGATTGCAAGCAATGTAGCATCTGTCCTAGACGCCAGTCCATGACTTGAAAAACAGTATTGTACTGTGCATCAGGACCAGCTGCCGATATAGTGGCTATGTATTACAACAAGGAAAGAAAGACTTTGGATAAGAAAGGGGAAATCTTTCCTGGCTCTGTGACTTGAATTTTTCTAAGTCCAAAAATTCAAAATCTGATTTCAACTCATTGCTTGCAGAGAGAGCCAAAAATTGCGACCGCTCGCCACGAAGTCAGCTCACCGAATGAGAGAGAGGGGGAGAGAGAGGGAGAGAGAGAGATAGTAGAGAGAGAAATGGAGAGAGAGAGGGGGAGAGAGAGAGAGGGAGGGAGAGGGAGGAGAGAGAGAGAGGGAGAGAGAGAGAGATGAGAGGGAGAGTGAGAGAGAGAGAAATGGAGAGAGAGGGGGAGAGAGAGGGAGGGAGAGGGAAGGAGAGAGAGAGGGAGAGAGAGGGAGAGTGGGAGAGAGAGACAGAGAGAGAGAAAGAGAGAGAGACAGAGAGAGCGGGAGATAGAGAGAGAAAGCAGAGAGAGAGAAAAGAGGGGAGAGAGAGGAGAGAAAGAGAGAAAAGAGAGAGAGAGGAGAGAGAGACGGAGACAGATTTTATGTTATTTTTATTTTATTATTCTTTTATATCGAGGATAATGGAATAAGCACTTATGTGCTTTTTTACAGCTAGTCCCCGTGTGTATGTGACTTTGTAAATTGTGTCATCTGTTCCCACCGGCACACAATGGCCTACTCTTACGAAAAGCGGAACAGGATTTAACGTGTGCGCAAGATGTTCTGCGTGCGATCTCTCACGGTGCCTCGGTTTATAGTCTCATCCAAAGGAAGGGGGAGAGAGAAAGAGGGAGAGGGAGAGAGAGAAAGGGAGAGGGAGAGGGAGAGAGAGAGAGGGAGAGGGAGGGAGAGAGAGAGAGGGAGAGGGGGAGAGAGAGTGAGAGAGAGAAAGAGAGAGAGGGAAAGAGAGGGAGAAAGAGAGAGAGGAAGAGAGAGATAGAGACGGAGAGAGAAAGAAAGGGAGAAGGGAGAGAGGGGATAGAGAGTGAAAGATAGAGAGGAAGAGAGAGAGGGGGGGTGAAAGAGAGAGAGAGAGGGAGAGAGAGGAGAGAGAGGGAGAGAGAGAAAGAGGGGGCGATAAAAGAGAGAGAGAGAGCGCGGGAGAGAGAGAGGGGGTGGAAGAGAGAGAGAGGGAGAGAGAGAAAGAGAGAGAGGGGAGAGAGAACGAGAGAGAGAGAGAGAGAACGAGAGAGAGAGAGAGAGAGATGTTTTCATTAAGCTGTCCATTACAGACGTTTTCTTCTCATTGAATTCATGCATCTTGCCTGTAGTTTTAAAATTTATTTATGCACCGTCTGTCCTGAATGTATGCCTTTCTTTCTTTTTTCCTTTTTGTCTGTCTATCTATCTCATTTACTTTAGCTTTCAACTATTATATACATATATATATATATATATATATATATAATATATATATATATATATATATATATATATATATATAAATATATATGTGTGTGTGTGTGTGTGTGTGTGTGTGTGTGTGTGTTTGTTGTGTAAAGGTTATGGAACACCTTTACTCTGGTTACACAACAGAGCCTATGAAAAGAAACAACTTCCGACACAGGATGGAAGGAAAGACAAAAAACAGAAGATGGTGTCTCGAGTTTAGGTTGATAGCTCAGAGAGAGAGAGAGAGAGAGATGAGAGAGAGTGAGAGTAAGGAGACAGGAGAGAGAGAAGACGAGAGAGAGAGAGAGAGAGGAGAGAGAGGAGAGAGAGAGACAGAGAGAAAGGGAAAGAGAGAGAGGGAGAGAGAGGTAAGAGACAGAGACAGAGAGAAAGAGACAGACAGACAGAGAGATATGGGGGTGGGGGAGGAGGAGGAGAGAGTTGTCTTTTTGTCATAAATACTTGTGATCTTCCACTTGTTTAGCACAAGCATTATCTGTCTGCTGGTTTTGTCAAATAAAAATCCTATCTGAGGCTTGCTAAAGAACAAGCCTTGCTAAAGAACAAGGCTGCTAAAAGAACAAGGCTGCTAAAAGAACAAGGCTTGCTAAAAGAACAAGAGAACAAGGCTTGCTAAAGAACAAGGCTTGCTAAAAGAACAAGAGAACAAGGCTTGCTAAAAGATCAAGGCTTGCTAAAAGAACAAGGCTTGCTAAAAGAACAAGAGAACAAGGCTGGCTAAAAGAACAAGGCTTGCTAAAAGAACAAGGCTTGCTAAAAGAACAAGAGAACAAGGCTTGCTAAAAGAACAAGGCTGCTAAAAGAACAAGAGAACAAGGCTTGCTAAAAAAACAAGGCTTGCTAAAAGAACAAGAGAACTAGACTTGCCAAAAGTTCAAGGCTTGCTAAAAGAACAAGGCTTGCTAAAAGAACAAGAGAAAAAGGCTTGCTAAAAGATCAAGGTTTGCTAAAAGAACAAGGCTTGCTAAAAGAACAAGAGAATAAGGCTTGCTAAAAGAACAAGGCTTGCTAAAAGAACAAAGCTTGCTAAAAGAACAAGGCTTGCTAAAAGAACAAGGCTTGCTAAAAGAACAAGGCTTGCTAAAAGAACAAGGCTGCTAAAAGAACAAGAGAACAAGGCTTGCTAAAAGAACAAGGCTTGCTAAAAGAACAAGGCTTGCTAAAAGAACAAGGCTTGCTAAAAGATCAAGGCTTGCTAAAAGACCAAGGCTTGCTAAAAGAACAAGGCTTGCTAAAAGAACAAGAGAACAAGGCTTGCTAAAGAACAAGGCTTGCTAAAAGAACAAGAGAACAAGGCTTGCTAAAAGATCAAGGCTTGCTAAAAGAACAAGGCTTGCTAAAAGAACAAGAGAAAAAGGCTGGCTAAAAGATCAAGGCTTGCTAAAAGAACAAGGCTTGCTAAAAGAACAAGGCTTGCTAAAAGAACAAGGCTGCTAAAAGAACAAGAGAACAAGGCTTGCTAAAGAACAAGGCTTGCTAAAGAACAAGGCTTGCTAAAAGAACAAGAGAACAAGGCTTGCTAAAGAACAAGGCTTGCGAAAAGAACAAGAGAACAAGGCTTGCTAAAAGAACAAGGCTTGCTAAAAAAACAAGAGAACAAGCTTGCTAAAAGAACAAGAGAACAAGACTGCTAAAAAAACAAGGCTTGCTAAAAAACAAGAGAACAAGGCTTGCTAAAAGAACAAGGCTTGCTAAACACCAAGAGAACAAGGCTTGCTAAAAGAACAAGAGAACAAGGCTTGCTAAAAAACAAGGCTTGCTAAAAGAACAAGAGAACAAGGCTTGCTAAAGAACAAGGCTTGCTCAAAGAACAAGAGAACAAGGCTTGCTAAAAGAACAAGGATTGTTAAAAGAACAAGGCTTGCTAAAAGAACAAGAGAACAGGCTGCTAAAGACAAGGCTTGCTAAAAGAACAAGAGAACAATGCTTGCTAAAAGAACAAAGAAACAAGCTTGCTAAAAGAACAAGAGAACAAGGCTTGCTAAAAGAACAAGAGAACAAGGCTTGCTAAAAGAACAAGGCTTGCTAAAATAACAAGAGAACAAGGCTTGCTAAAGAACAAGTTTGCTAAAAGAACAGAGAACAAGGCTTGCTAAAAGACAAGGCTTGCTAAAAGCACAAGGCTTGCTAAAGACCAAGAGAACAAGGCTTGCTAAAGAACAAGGCTTGCGAAAAGAACAAGAGAACAAGGCTTGCTAAAAGAACAAGGCTTGCTAAAAAAAACAAGAGAACAAGGCTTGCTAAAAGAACAAGAGAACAAGGCTTGCTAAAAAAACAAGGCTTGCTAAAAGAACAAGAGAACAAGGCTTGCTAAAAGAACAAGGCTTGCTAAACACCAAGAGAACAAGGCTTGCTAAAAGAACAAGAGAACAAGGCTTGCTAAAAGAACAAGGCTTGCTAAAAGAACAAGAGAACAAGGCTTGCTAAAGAACAAGGCTTGCTCAAAGAACAAGAGAACAAGGCTTGCTAAAAGAACAAGGATTGTTAAAAGAACAAGGCTTGCTAAAAGAACAAGAGAACAAGGCTTGCTAAAAGAACAAGGCTTGCTAAAAGAACAAGAGAACAATGCTTGCTAAAAGAACAAGAGAACAAGGCTTGCTAAAAGAACAAGAGAACAAGGCTTGCTAAAAGAACAAGAGAACAAGGCTTGCTAAAAGAACAAGGCTTGCTAAAATAACAAGAGAACAAGGCTTGCTAAAAGAACAAGGTTTGCTAAAAGAACAAGAGAACAAGGCTTGCTAAAAGACAAGGCTTGCTAAAAGCACAAGGCTTGCTAAAGACCAAGAGAACAAGGCTTGCTAAAGAACAAGTCTTGCTAAAAGAACAAGGCTTGCTAAAAGAACAAGGCTTGCTAAAAGAACAAGGCTGCTAAAAGAACAAGAGAACAAGGCTTGCTAAAAAAACAAGAGAACAAGGCTTGCTAAAGAACAAGGCTTGCTAAAGAGCAAGGCTTGCTAAATGACAAGGCTTGCTAAAGAGCAAGGCTTGCTAAATGACAAGGCTTGCTAAAGAATAAGGCTTGCTAAAGAGCAAGGCTTGCCAAAAGAACAAGAGAACAAGGCTTGCTAAAGAACAAGGCTTGCTAAAAGAACAAGGTTTGCTAAAAGAACAAGGCTTGCTAAAAGAACAAGGCTTACTAAAAGAACAAGGCTTGCTAAAAGAACAAGGCTTGCTAAAAGAACAAGGATGCTAAAAGATCAAGGCTTGCTAAAGAACAAGGCTTGCTAAAAGAACAAGGCTTGCCAAAAGAACAAGAGAACAAGGCTTGCTAAAAGAACAAGGCTTGCTAAAAGAACAAGGCTTGCTAAAGAACAAGGCTTGCTAAAAGAACAAGGCTTGCTAAAGAACAAGAGAACAAGGCTTGCTAAAGAACAAGGTTTGCTAAAGAACAAGACTTACTAAAAGAACAAGAAAACAAGGCTTGCTAAAGAACAAGGCTTGCTAAAAGAACAAGGCTTCCTAAGAGAACAAGGCTTGCTAAAAGAACAAGAGAACAAGGCTTGCTAAAGAACAAGGTTTGCTAAAGAACAAGACTTACTAAAAGAACAAGAAAACAAGGCTTGCTAAAGAACAAGGCTGCTAAAAGAACAAGGCTTGCTAAAAGAACAAGGCTTGCTAAAAGAACAAGAGAACAAGGCTTGCTAAAGAACAAGGTTTGCTAAAGAACAAGACTTACTAAAAGAACAAGAAAACAAGGCTTGCTAAAGAACTAGGCTTGCTAAAAGAACAAGGCTTGCTAAGAGAACAAGGCTTGCTAAAGAACAAGGCTTGCTAAAAGAACAAGGCTTGCTAAAAGAACAAGGCTTGTTAAAGAACCAGGCTTGCTAAAGAACAAGGCTTGCTAAAGAACAAGGCTTGCTAAAAGAACAAGAGAACAAGGCTTGCCAAAAGAACAAGGCTTGCTAAAAGAACAAGAGAACAAGGCTTGCTAAAAGAACAAGAGAACAAGGCTTGCTAAAGAACAAGGCTTACTAAAAGAACAAGGCTTGCTAAAAGAACAAGAGAACAAGGCTTGTTAAAGAACAAGGCTTGCTAAAGAACAAGGCTTGCTAAAAGAACAAGGCTTGCTAAAGAACAAGGCTTGCTAAAAGAACAAGAGAACAAGGCTTGCTAAAGAACAAGGCTTACTAAAAGAACAAGGCTTGGTAAAAGAACAAGGCTTGCTAAAGAACAAGGCTTGCTCTGTCTTCTGTTTCTTTTTTTTTCTTTCATCCTTCGAAATAAAGAGCTTGATTTGAGTGTATTGGATTTTGCCTGTCAGTCTATTCTCCTCTCTCTCTCTCTCTCTCTCTCTCTCCTCTCTCTCTCTCTCTCTCTCTCTCTCTCTCTCTCTCTCTCTCTCTCCTTCTTCTTTCTGTCTGTCTTTACCTTCTACGCCCTTTCTCTATCTCTGTTGCTCGCTCACTCGCTTTATTCTCTGCTGTCAACTTGAACTTGTCAAACAGGTCAGCCACAACAATTTTCCATCACTGTGTGTGTGTGTGTGTGTGTGTGAGAGAGAGAGAGAGAGAGAGAGAGAGAGAAGAGAGAGAGAGAGAGAGAAGAGAGAGAGAGAGACAGACAAACAGACAGACAGGCAGAAACAGAGAGACAGATGTTTGCATTCAGCAGTCAGTAATAGACGTTTTCTTCTTATTGACTGCATTGGGGGGAGGGGGAGGAGGGAGGGAGAGATTTTCAAGATTTCAAATGTTTAATGTGTTTTGGCCATAGGCATACATACACATTGAGGGAGGGTGGAGATGGGGTGGTCCAATAATGTATGACAACCGAAATATAATAACCTTTTCCCAATCAGAATACAAAGTACAAACCCATTTGTATCTACAAACAAGCATTTAGATATTCTACACTATTGCTGTAATACAGCTTTTTAATCATCTGTCCTTCCTAGAAAAATTAAAACAAAATATATATCAACTGAACAAGAAAATACTTAACAAACCTCAAGTTTAATATTCGGAAAGTGGTGGGGGTGGAGGTGTTGAGACTGAAGATGACCTAACTTTCAAGAATAGCCTGTCTTCTTCTAATAGCATGAAACACATATTTACCGACATGGCGACAGACATCTTCGTTCTTTCCATCTAGCAGTCTTGACAGAGGTAAATCAAGAAAATTTTTAAGGAACTTTTCTCTCATGTCATTATATAATGGACAAGTAAGTAAGAAATGTCGTTCATTTTCTTCTTGAAAACCACATGCACATTGCTTATCCATCGGGTTTTCACTGTACCTATGCATATTGCAGTTTATAGGTAATACACCAAGTCTTACATGTGAAAACGCGACTCTAAAACATACTATATCAATGCACGAAAGATATCGTTCTTTGCCAAAGACATCTTTAAACGTTCTATACATTTCATATCTACTCCCATCACGTAGGTAGATGTCCATTCCTGCATGAATATATCTACTAATCTCTGTTTGAACTCACTTAAAAAACTGCGTTCATTACTGGTACCTTGGTTCATCCATACAAACTGAAAACCTGTGCTACATAACATGTCCTTAATATCTGTCACCCAACATTTTTTACCCCGATTATCCAAAGACAAAAGCATCTGATAGCATTGTTTTGGAAGTCTGTCTGCGTCCATCTGCAGTAAATGCAGCCAATACTTCATAGATCTGACAGTTGTGTTGATGAAAAGAGGATATCTGCCTAGCTCACCGTACACTAATTTGTTTGGCGTTTTCAAAGGTACTCCCAGATATCGTTTGCAAGCTAAAAGGTGTACTTTTTCAAGGTTATCGAGTCTATTAACTCCCCAGACTTCAGAGGAGTATAACAATATCGACTGCACTTTTGCATCAAATATCTTGAAGAAAGTTTTTTGTGTCATTTTTTTGCATTTTGAATAAGCTCTACTTAAAATATACAACGCTCTTTTACCTTTTGTAACAAAATCAGCAGTTCCAAGTTTGCAACTTAGTTTTGTTGTAAATGTAAATCCGAGGTAAGTGTAACTGTTTACCACTTCCACAAGATCACCATCATAAAACCATTTTTCATTTTTTGATAGGTGTCAACCTTTTCTAAAAACCATAACCTTAGTCTTTTCTTTATTAACTCTAAGTTTTAAACTATCACAACAAGTTTTTAGATAATTCAGTTGAGTCTGCAATCCTCTGGGAGTGGTTGACAACAATACCACATCGTCAGCGAATAAGAGAATAAACAATTCAGTCACAGTTGGAATAAGCTGAATACCATGAACACCAAATTCATTAATATGATGAGCTAAGTTATTTATAAACAGTGAAAAAAGGGTTGGACTAAGAACACAACCTTGGCGAACTCCCGTAGGACAATGGAAAAAATCTGTATAGTCGTTATTAATTCTTACACAGGATAGGAGTGAGCTATACATAGCTTTGAGGGAGCAAAAAAACTTTCCCCTTACTCCAGCATCAAGAACAGCTTCAAGTAGTTTTTGGTGATGTACAGAGTCAAATGCTTTCTTGATATCAATAAATGCCACGTACAGCTTTCTTTTCCCACTATTTAGACATTTCTGGATAACAGAATACAATGTAAAGATATGATCGACTGTGGAATAATTTCTCCTGAAACCTGCCTGGTTTTCAACAATGCTGTGCGTGTCTTCCAACCACAAGTACAGTCGTGTATTAAGAATTGATGTATAACATTTACATAATATACTAATTAACGAAACCCCTCTATAATTGTCTGGGTTGTCTGCATCACCCTTTTTGAAGATAGGAACTACTATTGCTTTTGCCCATTCTTTAGGATAAATGCCTTGACTAAATATTTGATTAAAGAATTTTTCCAAAAACTCTATCACAACTCCATTACCTGCTTTTAGCATCTCTGCTGTAACACCATTATTCCTGGGATTTGCCACATTTTAGATTGTTTATTGCACGTTTAATTTCTTCTTTTAGTATGGGCATATTTAAGATATGATCTTTGTCTTCTTCTAAACTGCTATCTGAATCAGTGTTATCTTTGAGCTGTATTTTCCCAGTATTATACACATTCTTGAATGTTCATACCATTCTTCCAGTTTTATTTTATCACTGATGCCAGTCCTTTCACTCCCTCCAATCCTTTTTAGTTCTTTCCAAAATAATGCAGAATCGTTGCTTTTCTTTGTCAACAACTCAGCAAGATCTTTTCTGAACCATCTCTTCTTTTGTTTTAACAAAAATCTATACTGCTTTTTCCCTTCTAGATATGTTTTTCTATCAGACTCCTTCCTCGTTCTTCTAAATGTTCTTAACTGATTCTTTGTCATTTGTTTTGCTCTGTGACATTCAGCATCAAACCAAGGAGATCGCCTGTGCTTTTTCCCCATACTGCATTGTTTAACCATGCACTTACTTGCCGTTAGGAGGCAGTCAACAAATAACTCGAGGGCCTTATCCACATTACTGTTAGTGAATGAAATAGCCTCTTCCAGTTTAATTCTGATACTATTTTCGTTAAGGGAAGGAGAGAGAGACAGAGAGAGAGAGAGAGAGAGAGAGAGAGAGAGAGAGAGAGATGAGAGAGAGAGAGAGAAGAGAAGAGAGAGAGAGAGAGAGAGACAGACAGACAGACAGATAGACGGACAGACAGACAGACAGATGTTTTTATTTAGCTGAGAGTTGTAAACGTTTTCTTTTCATTGACTGCATGGGAGAGACAATGACGACGGCAGTTTCTTGAGGTCAGGGCTCTACCCTGTTCACACCGGGAAGAGGACTGGGCGCACAGTAAACCAAGAAGACAACTCCCTACCGCCCAGACACCCGTGACGTGCTTCAACAGCGCGAAACACAGGTACTGACAACTAGATCACATCCACTGTAGTTTGGCACAGACCTATGTAGTGCTCACGCTCAAGCTGTACAAGCCATTCAGCAGGGGATTCATTGATACAGCGCTATATACATTCCGTTTGCTTATTATTATGATTATTATTATGATTATTATTATGATTATTATTATGATTATAATAATAATAATAATAATAATAATAATTATTATTGTTAGTGTTGTTGTTGTTTTTAAACAGATACATCATATAGAAAACCCCTGTGACGAAAAGCCCATGACAGGGGAGCCACGTCAGTACACTGTGTTTACCATGGCTTGGCGTGAAGAGCAAGAGGCGCTGGCTGTGTCCTTCAGCACTAGAGGACCGCCCTAGGCAGATGTGCACACACTAAGTAAGGGGCTGTCCCTTCTGCAGCTGGGATGCCACTGCAGCCCACACAGAAGCAGACGAGCCGTGCAGACGTTCTAGAGCCGTCAGGGCTGTGGTCAGGCCTCTGCGTGCTCCCTCCTTCCTTCCTTCCTCCCGGTCCTTCTACTTTCTATTTATTTATTCATTTTGTATTGTTTCTTTTATGTCGAGGATAATGAAATAAGCACTCATGTACTTTTTTTTTTTAACCATCTAGTCCCAATGTGTATGCAGTTTTGTCAATGTTATCATCTGTTCCCACCGGCACACAATGGCCTACTCTTTCGAAAAGTGGAACAGGATTTAACGTGTGCGCAAGATGTTATGCGTGCGTTCGCACACGGAGCCTCGGTTTATAGTCTCATCCGAAGGACTTTTGGGGAGAGTGGAGTCTGCACTGATGTTAACTCCAGGGGAAAAGTCCCCTTGAAAGGGATTCGAACCCGGGTGGTCAGATTCCGAGCGTAATGTTCTAACCACTAGGCTATCCCGTGGCCCCGTGTCTGCCTTCATGCAGTGTGTGAAGCTTGTTGCGTTCTTCCAGCAGCACGTGTTGTTTTTCTATTCAGTTTGCTTAAGGAACCAGTACACACAGTCAGGGTTTGCACATGACGATTCCAAAACATTATCGTTAGATTCACCCAGAACTTTATGTTGTCCCCACTGTTGACCACAACTTTTCTAAACAGTTTGTTGGTGTCTCCATCTGTCAGGTGCCTCATCACAAGTCTGTCAGTTACAGCTGCCACACAGTCTTTAACCTCCCACAGCAGTCAAATCCATCAGCAGCGCTGACTGTCAAACGCTGGTGGTGGTGGTGGGGGGGGGGGGGTAATCATATTGGGCATCTCTAAACACGACCTAGGGTTACACCCAGTCCACTGAGCACAAAGAAGCTGCATCACCCAGCTCATGCAACACGCCTTGCTCCCTGTGACACAGACCTCGGTCTGGTGTGTGCACTGGGTTGAGCTCTTGCTGTACGCCAAACTTGTTAGCAAACTTGATTGATACTTCGGTCACCTACTGTCTCGATTAGTTAAGGGGTTTGTCACCAGCCTGCTTCTAGAAGTTGATGCTGTTGTGCCCTCCTGAGGTCAGGACCACTGGCACAGTTGTTTGAGAGGCGCTGTGCCCTGACGTGAAGCTGGACACCGCTCCGCCATGTTGGTGGACACTGCCAGGGAAGCGGCCTCTGTTGCACAACACCGGCACTGCCTCTGTTACACAACACCGGCACTGCCTCTGTTACACAACACCGGCACTGCCTCTGTTAACACGCACGCTCTGTTCACAACACCGGCACTGCCTCTGTTACACAACACCGGCACTGCCTCTGTTACACAACACCGGCACTGCCTCTGTTACACAACACCGGCACTGCCTCTGTTGCACAACACAGGCACTGCCTCTGTTACACAACACCGGCACTGCCTCTGTTACACAACACCGGCACTGCCTCTGTTACACAACACCGGCACTGCCTCTGTTGCACAACACCGGCACTGCCTCTGTTGCACAACACCGGCACTGCCTCTGTTGCACAACACCGGCACTGCCTGGCTGGACAGGGGGCATGCAGCATCGTCTCCACAGCTGCTGGAAGTCCAGTAACTGGCATGTTGACAGTATAACGAAAATTATATCGGAGTTCTCGTAAAACACGCCCTGTTGCTTTCCTTCACGTCGTGAGAAAGAGAAAGAGAGGCTTGCAGTTAGCCATTATTACAGACGTTTTCTTCTCAATGACTGCATGCAAGCGCCATCTTGTCTGTCGTTTTATTTACCTATGAATGAACTTTCTTTCTTTCCTTCCTTCTTTCTTTCTATCTTTTTCCCCTTCTGTTATTATCATCAATTTATTACGTATGTATTTATTTCTTTACTTATGTTTCACTTCCTCTTTCCTAGTGACGTAACAACATTTTATTGACTATTATTTAGTTCTTTTTCATCATGTATTTACCTTCTTATGATTATATCGTTTTCTTATATATGTACCTATTTTTCTTGTCATTTGATGTGTTTTTTCTACTTGTTTACTTACTTTCCTAGCAATTCATATTTCGTTGATTGATATACTGTTTTTCTTTCAAGCATCTCACTCTCTCTCTCTCTGTCTCTCTCTGTGAATGAATCAGTCTCTCTGTGCGTGGATGTATGTGTGTGTGTGTACGCGCGCGCGCACGGTGTGTGTGCGTGTGTGGTGTGTGTGTGGTGTGTGTGTGTGTGTGTGTGTGTGTGTGTGTTTGTGCTTGTTTCTTTGTTCATCTGTTAATATTCTCAATTGTGGATCACTTGTATAGAAGAAAAAGTAGAAGTTCCTGTCAGTAATGGAAGTGACAGTCAAGAGACTGACGAGACAGCGTGGTGCAGACACTAGTATAGGCCGCGCTGTTGGTCCAGTGTCTGTCTAGATACTGGTCAGCACGTCCCGACCTCCACGAGGAGATCTACATCTATCCACGCAGTCACTAGAGAATGCTGACACTTCAGCACACCCAGGCTCAAAGTCTACATGCTCAAATGATCGCTTAGCACAAAATCATACAAAGTTTCACGGTAGTAGTAGTAGTAGTAGTAGTAGTAGTAGTAGTAGTAGTAGTAGTAGTAGTAGTTGTAGTAGTAGCAGCAGCACAGCAGCAGCAGCAGCAGCAGCAGCAGCAGTAGTAGTAGTAGTAGTAGTATAGTAGTAGTAGTAGTTGTAGGGAGAGTAGTAGTAGTAGAGTAGAGAAAGTCAGCAGCAGCAGCAGCAGACAGCAGCAGTAGAAAAATTTAGTAGTAGTAGTAGTAGCAGCAGCAGCAGCAGCAGCAGCAGCAAGCAGCAGCAGTAGTAGTAGTTGTAGTTAGTAGTAGTTGTTAGTAGAAGTATAGTAGTATAGTAGTAGTAGTATGTAGTAGTATAGTATAGTAGTCAGCAGCAGCAGCAGCAGCAGCAGCAGCAGCAGCAGCAGCTAGCAGCAGCAGCAGCAGCAGTAGTAGTGAGTAGTAGTGAGTAGTAGTATAGTAGTAGTAGCTAGAGCAGCAGCAGCGCAGCAGTGTAGTAGTAGTAGTAGTAGTTGTAGTAGTAGTAGTAGTAGTAGTAGTAGTAGTAGCAGCACAGTAGTAGTATAGTAGTAGTAGTAGTAGTAGCAGTAGTAGTAGTAGTAGTAGTAGTATAGCAGCAGCAGCAGCAGTAGTAGGGGTGGCAGTAGCAGCAGCAGCTGCAGTGATGTAGGGAGTAGTAGTAGTAGTAGTAGATAGTATATATATAGTAGTAGTATCAACACCATCATCATTGTTATCATTGTTATTATCATCGTTATTAGTACCAATATCATCGTCGTGGTCGTTTGCATGATCATCTTCATCATTGTCATGACTATCAGCAGTGCTTCAGCCACACACAACCTTCTGCAGGAAGAAGACCACCACCACCAGCAGCAGCCACAAGCTGGACCGTGACAACAGAACTCAGGACAATGACACTCCTGTCCTTGGTGCTGTTCACTAGCTGCAGCAACAACCAAAGGGCAGTACATGGACATACAACATTATTTCATCACTCACTAGTGTGTCTGTTCTTCATTTCGAGAATAATGCAATAAGCACGCAAGTGAGTTTTTACACCCAGTCCCCCACATGAGGTTTGTAGATTTTGTCGTATGTTCCCACCGGTACAGACAGCCTACTTTTCCGAAGGCGGAACAGATGTTAACGTGAGTGCAAGACGTCGTTCTGTGGGCGTTCACACACGGCACCTTGCTTGTCTCATCCAAATTTATTTTGCCTGCAATACACTTTCCATTAAAAAACAAAACTGATCTAGAACACAGTGTATTTGTTTGTTTTCATCTAATTCACTTTAACCTGTCCTGTATTTGGCCTAAGCTGATTACATTTTTCTTCTGATTCAAAGAATCTCATCTTGATTGCAGTCACTGTAATCCGTTTTGGGACTTTAAAAAAGTTCTCATTATAAGCTGTCACCAACAGAAGAAACGTGATATCAATAAGGAAATTAATAGAAATAAATAAACACTGAAGAAGAGAAAGAAGGAAAGAAGAAAGAAAGAAAGAAGAAAAAGTAAAGAAGAAAGAAGAAGGAAAGAAATGAGCTTAGCACGGTAAAGAAAGACAGAAAGGAGAAAAAGGATGGTGCTATCACAACATAACACGACACGACACACAACACAAGACAGCACAACACAACACAACACGACACACAACACAAGGCAGCACAACACAACGTCATTCCTCAATTCAAAGATGGGCACCAGCTCTGTCTACCAGTAGAGCTGTACAAGCCTCACTGTTCTCCTCTCCCCCAGAATGAACTTTTACCCACTGCTGCCCACACGCTGCATCTTCCCGTGCAGTAACTGACACTGATGTCCAGCTTCCAATGGACGAGTGAAGGGTCCGAGTTTTGCCAGGAAACTAGTTAGTTTCTGTCTGTCCTTCACAGAAAGACGGGGGAAGAAACATGCCAGAGAGTGAACACGAACTCGAACTGTATATTGAGAGTAAATGCATAAGCTCAGGGATTTTTTGCACCATGCTCTAAAAACACACCCAAAATATAAAAAAACCCGCAAACAATCATTATCAACATTTTTAAACACACCAAAATGAAAATTCAAAAATGATTATTATAATCAAACACTATCAATGAGCAATAGATACAATGACGATGACTGTCATACAAGGGAAACAATTGAGAAGGAAAGAAAAGCAAACAAACACAGACAAATAAGTATTTAAAAACCCCCAAAACCACAGTACAGACAGAGAAACAGACAGGCAGACGGACATACAGATGGATAGACAGCAGCAAAACAGCAAAGGACATAGAGAGTGAGAGGAGGGGGGAGGGAGTGGCTTACAGAGTTGTGGACAGTGTGAGGACAGAGATAGATAGACAGGGAAACAGACAAAAAACAAAACAAAACAACAATAAAAAGACGTGAAGAATGAAAT
>CM054163.1:39005852-39008352 GCA_028751875.1 Rapana venosa
CTTGAAAAGCTACAAAATTCACACACACACACCACACACACACACACACACACACACACACACACACACACACACACACACACACACACCACACACACACACACACACACACACACACACACACACACACACACACATACACATTTATTGCAACCCTTGTAGTTTTGTTTTGTTATTACTTGTCTGTCTGAATTGAACATATATTGTACTGTTTGGTTTTGTTTTATCTTGTATTGTGAGGTCTGGATTAGTAAAAAATGTTTTCCTCATTCATTTTGTTCTGTTTACCATTAGATCAATATTGTCTTTTGTTTCCTTTTATAAGTCAATTTTCTTGATTGCTTTTTTGTGAGGGAGGGATGAAATGAAGTTGTGCAATGTTGATCTTGTACCCTCAATACAGATTATTTTGACCTGAGACATGCACACACCAATTTCTTTCTTTCTACTTTTTTGTCTGCTATAAGTTTATGTGGACAACGGCTACTACTACTACTACTACTACTACTACTACTACTACTACTACTACTACTACTACTACTACTACTACTGCTGCTCTGCTGCTGCTGCTGCTGCTGCTGCTTCTGCTGCTGCTGCTGCTGCTGCTGCTGCTGCTGCTGCTACTGCTGCTACTACTGCTGCTGCTGCTACTACTACTAATACTAGTACTAACAACAACAATACAACTACTACTACTACTACTACTACTACTACTACTACTACTACTACTGCGCTGCTGCTGCTGCTGTGCTGCTGCGCTGCTGTAGTGTGCGCTGGCTGCGCTGCTACTACTATACTACTACTACAACAACAACTAATACACTACTACTACTACTTCTGCTGCTGCTGCTGCTGCTACTACTACAACAACTACTAGTACACTACTACTACTACTACTACTACTACTACTACTACTACTACTACTACTACTTCTACTCCTACTCCTCACTCCTCCTACCTACTACTACTGCTGCTGCTGCTGCTTCTACTGCTACTTCTATTGCTGCTGCTGCTACTCCATCACACACACACTTTTCATTATCTACAGTTGAAGAGAGAGAGAGAGAGAGAGAGAGAGAAGAGAGAGAGAGAGAGAGAGAGAGAGAGAGAGGAGAGAGAGAGAGGGAGAGAGAGAGAGGAGAGGGAGAGAGAAAGAGAGAGAGGAGAAGAGAGAGAGAGAGAGAAGAGAGAGGGGAGAGAGGAGAAGAGAGAGAGGAGAGAGAGGGGGGGGGGGGGGGGGAGGGAAGGGGAGAGAGAGAGAATCAAAGCAGTATGATACTTAGAATGGCAGAAAAAGAAAGATGGAGTTTTGTCCAGGAGAGCACAGAACAGCTGTTGCCATCCTGCAAACGGTTCCAATCAGCTGGAGGAGGACAGCCTGGTTCTGTGCTGCCTCACAACAACTAGCTGCTGGAGGAGGACAGCCTGGTTCTGTGCTGCCTCACAACAACTAGCTGCTGGAGGAGGAGGACAGCCTGGTTCTGTGCTGCCTCACAACAACTAGCTGCTGGAGGAGGAGGACAGCCTGGTTCTGTGCTGCCTCACAACAACTAGCTGCTGGACACGTGCTGCAGGCACGGTGACATAGTTGTCTTCTTCTTCTTCTTCTTGTTCTTGTTCTTCTTGTTCTTCTTAGTTACTTGTTCGTGTTGTTGTTGTGGTTGAATGTTGTTTCTTCTTCTTCTTCTTCTTTCTTTTCTTTTCTTCTTTTCTTGTTCTTGTCTTTCTTTCTTCTTCTTCTTCTTCTTCTCCGTGTTGTCTTTTTCCTTCAACTTCAACTGTCTGCTGAAACTTTTCAAATTCATATAAAAGGAAATGAAGTCTGAAGATTTTACCCCCCACCGCCCCATCCTCCAATAAGTTAAAGCTTTAGCAAAATAAAATGATGGACATGAGATAATCTAGACACAGATTTCACAAGCTCATACAGAGCAGAGAGAAAGGAAAACGAATGAAAGAAAGAAGGGGATTTAGAAGAAGAAAAAAAGAAATAGGCATGTAAAGAAAGAAAATCAGAAAGAAAAGTGGTGATTTGAATGAATAAACGAATAAATAAATAAATAAACAAACAATGAACAGATAGACAGGCAAAATGAAGAAAGAGGTGAATGAACTCATTGTTAGAGAGTAGATAAACAATGAAGAAGAAAAAGAAGACTATGAAAAGAGATATAGCGATATTAACAATGATAAATATGATGAATAACACGTCAACAAACGCGAACAGTACAATACACGAGTAATTGACTAAATAAATAAATAAATGAATAGAAAACGAAAGAAAGAATAGAAGAAAGAAAAAAAGGCAGGAAGAAAGAAAGAAAGAAAAATCTTACACAATGAAGACAAACTTAAAAAAAGTTAACTTACTGAATGACTCATATATTTATTCACTGATTGGTTGGTTAACTGACTGATTGATCGATTAATTTGCTGGTTGATGATTCATTGACTGATTGGCTGATTGGAAAGCTGATTGTTTGGTCGGTTTGTTGAATGA
>CM054163.1:39013352-39018352 GCA_028751875.1 Rapana venosa
GTCATGGAATGTCCCCACTTCAAACATTTACGACAAGATTTTATTCCCCGATATTTTCTTCAACCCATGTCCAGTTATAATTTTTGTAGGCTAATGAAATGCAAATCTCAAAAAGTTCTCCTGTCGCTCTCAAAATTCATAACATTTGCAGACATTTCACTTGTCTTCCACAAATGTAGATTGTATCTTTGAAAGAAATTTGAATACTTGAAAAATAGTCTTGAGTCTTTAATACTGTTTGCTTATCATTTTGCGATGAACTCTTGCTTTTCAGTTCCTGTTAGTATTGATATTATTTTTGGGTGTATTGCTGTTAGGTTTATTCTCCTGTTCAATTCGTTTGTAATCCTCCATACCCCAAAAGAGGTGAAAGGAATTAAATCTTGTGTGTGTGTGTAAGTGTGTGCGCGCGCGCGCTCCATTTCCATGTTATTTGTTTTTCTTTTTTATTGTTTTCAAAAACCCTCAACAATTCCTTCACAAGTCCGATGAAAATCCACAGCTTGATAAGTAGTGCTTCCTGCAGTGACAGTTTCACACCTTCATTTTTCTGACCTTAAAGCCAGCCTGGTGTTCTTTGGGAGAGACCTCCAGACACTGTCGTAGACAACCCCTCCACTGAACAGGCCACACTGCTGGCACAGCACTGCCTTCAATGAACCAAGACTTCCTTTCTTTCTTTTCAGAAAACATTTTGCAAGAGTTGAGGGTCCTTTGGAGGGAGAAGTGTGTGTGTGTGTGTGTGTGTGTGTGTGTGTGTGTGAGTGGTGTGAGGAGGAGAGAGAGAGAGAGAGAGAGAGAGAGAGAGAGGAGAGAGAGAGAGAGAGGAGAGAGAGAGAGAGAGAGAGAGACAGAGAGAGGTGTGAATAATCTGTGCATGCATGTTTCTATTCTCTGCATCTCTCTGTCCTAGTCATTAGGTCTGTATCTCAATCTCTGTCTCCATTGGTCTATGTTTCTATGTTCTCTGTCTGTCTGTCTGTCTGTCTGCCCCATAGTTCTTTTGTTTGTGTCTTCTGTATCTACTCTCTCTCTCTGTCTTCTCTGTCTGCCTGTCCCTGTCTCTCTCTGTCTGTCTCTCTCTCCCATTATGTGTATCTCCCCCCCCCCATCTCTCTCTCTAATTCTCTCTCTCTCTCGCTCACAATACACCTGGTATAAATGGTAATTTGACGTGTGCTAGACATCGGCTCCTTCAGGACCCCACTGCCAGAGCAGAGAGTGGTGTGTTCAGAATGCTGCACACACACAGCAAGGCATTACTGAGCAGAGAGCGGTGTGTTCAGAATGCTGCACACACACAGCAAGGCATTACTGAGCAGAGAGCGGTGTGTTCAGAATGCTGCACACACACAGCAAGGCATTACTGAGCAGAGAGTGGTGTGTTCAGGTTGCTGCACACACAGCAAGGCATTACTGAGCAGAGAGCGGTGTGTTCAGGTTGCTGCACACACAGCAAGGCATTGTCATTCAGTGACTGGACTGTAATACTCCAGGTTTGGAAGGCACTGGGTAAAAAGACTTCCCAACCTTCATGTCAATAGGAGATTTAAAAAACCAAAAAATGGATGAAAAGATGTGACATCGTTTTACAGCAGTATCAGAATTATTTGTTTCTTTCTCTCTTTCCTTCTTTTTCCGTCTCCCACCCCTTCTCTCTCTCTCTCGCTTAAAAACTTTTTCTTGCTATTGTATTGTACCGTATTTGTATTGTATTGTACCCCATTTAATGTCATGCAGATTTTCTGCATGAAATTCGGGCTGCCCTCCCGGAGAGAGCGCGTCGCCACAAGAGCAGCGCCACCCATTACCTTTTCCATTTCCTGTCTGTATGTGTACTTGTTTTCCTATCAAAGAGTCTTTTTTCTACAGAATTTAGCCAGGGACAACTTTCTTGTTACCGTGGGTTCTTTTACGGCGCTAAATGAGTACTGCACACGAGACCTCGGTTTATCGTCTCATCCTGAAGTCTAGCACACAGACCACCACTCACCGTCTAGTGGATGGAAAAAGTGTTGGGACAAGCGGGTGATTAAGCACCACACACTTTGAACCCGGAATGTTCCAGTGTCTGGGCAGGGCCTTACCTCTACCCCACAGACCCGCCAGACATCACAGTCCTGTTCTGCACTGCCGGCATACAATGGTATAGTCATTGTTTCCTTTGGAAGTTCAGGCAGGCTTTAGTGCTAAATACATATCACCACCATGCTCTGCAGACAGACAGGCATTTTTATTGCAAAAAGAGGAGAAAGGGAGGGGGAGAGGGTGCGATCAGAAAGAAATCATCACTCCTTCTGGTTCCGAAATCTTCAGAGTGAGTACTGGAAAATATCTACCGATATTAAACACCGCCCACTGTACTCCTGCCTGCATGCACACAGCTAGCGTTGTGGGAACATGACTGTTGACGGAGTAGCAGATGTAGTAGTGGTAGGAATACTAGTATAATCATCAATGCCTTTGTGCCTTATTGGCACGTAGGGCAGCAACAAAAGTTCTCCACTCCTGTCTGTCCTGGGCTAGCTTCTGAATGGTTCCCCAGGTATGTTGGAAGGTCTTCAGCTCTGCTTCAACAGTCCGACGCCAAGTGTTCTTGGGTCGTCCTCGTTTGCGTTTTCCCTCTGGTGTCCAGTGGAGGGCTGTTCGGGCGATGTTTCCATGTTCCCGACGGCAGATATGCCCTATCCATCGCCATCGCCTATGCATGATGATGTTGTCCATGCTTTTTTGGTTGCAAGGGGCAAAAAATTTTTGGGTTGGAAGGGTCCCCGGGCCAAAAATTTCCAAGATTTCGAATTCCTGGGGAATGGGGATAGTTTTGTTGAGGTCACTCTCAAACATCCCCAGCACTCCGACCGTAAAAAAAGGGGGGAAAAAAACACAGCCTGGTATAGTCTTATTTTGGGTTCTGGTCTGTACGGGACAAAATTTTCCACACTTTGTTCGATTTCATAAGCATTTTTTTTGTTTTGCTAATCCGGGTTTCTTGAGGGTCGCTGCCCGCTCCACCTCATCCCCTAACCCATTTTGCCCCGAGGTACTGAACCCCTTCAGTTGTTGGAAACTTCTCCCTTTAAACTTGACCGTTAGGGTTCTGGAATTCAGTGTCATTAAATTCTGTTTTCTTCTGACTGTTTTTCAGGCCTATTTGCTGTGCGAAAGTGCTGAGAGGGGGATGTCTTCTTTTAATGTGATGGGGGGTATTAGACATGCCGATCGTCGGAAAAAATCAGGTCTTCAAGTGTTAAAGGGGGGGGTCCATCTGATGCCCCGTGACGGGCACTGTTTTTGTCTCATCACCCAATAAATTGTCGGGTTGAAAGTATGCGACAGGGGGCAGCCTTGTCTACCCGGGTTTTTTAAAACTGAAGCTGGTTTTGCTTTTCCCTACTCTGCACGGAAGTTGTTGTAAAAACTCTTAAAAGACTTGAAATCCCGGGGAATTCCATAGCTCGAGTAGGGCCCATACCTTTTCCGAGAATGCTGTCAAAGCTTTTTCAAAATCACATTGATAACAGCTTTTTCTCTGCTTTCCCGTGCACTTTTCGATAAATTTACCAGGGGAAGATCGGTCTATGAAATCTTCTCCCCGGTCTAAAACCGCCTTTTTCCTTTCATTTTTGGTCCACGCCTCGGGAAACCTCCGAGATGATCTTGCCAAAAATCTGGGGGGAACAAAGCAGAGTATTCCCTCCATTTTTACAATTGTTCAGGGGCTCCTTTTTTTGGGATCTTCAAAAATTTGCCCCTTTTCTGTCCAAAATTTTGCGGAAGCTGTTTTCCCCCTCCCAAAAAAGCTGAAAAAAGGGGGGGGGGGGGTTTTTTTTTTAAAATTTTTTTAAATTCTATCGTTTTGAAAATTTTTTTTTAATTTTTTTTTTTTCCGGGCCGGGGGGCTTTTCCATTCTTAAAGAAGCTGATTGCTTTGCTAAATCTCTTCCTTCTTTGGTGGTGAGCTGTTCACATTGAACACATCAGGATCTTGTACATCGCCCTTCATTGGGGGTGGGCGTTGAGAAATTCGCTGAAATGTTCTGCCCTTTGCATCTTGTTCCTTCTTGTAAGTAGGGCCTTGTTTACTGGATTGGGTTTTCGGGATTTCCCCGGGACTTGCCACGACAGTCTTAGGTCTATCACCCGTCCTTGTTCCCCTTTGCGGCGGCCTCCTCGTTTTCTTTCAATACATCCATTAAAGGACGCTTTTCTGTTCTTGCATTCTCTTTACAGTTTGGTTTGCTTTTCTGTACGTTTTTTTGTCCCTCTTATTTTCCCTTTTTGACTTTGTCTCTAAGATTTCTTCTTCAGTTTTCTCCGTTTTCAAATGGCTTCCAGGGGTCTGCGAAACCACCTTTTTCTCTTCCCTGTCTCTGCCTAAGCACGTTTCGCTGGCTTTTTGTGTAGGCTGCCTGACTTGTTTCCACATGGTGTTTTTAAATTTGTCGTGTCCCGGAGGGGTGTATTTTCAGTTATCCACCCTGCTTGGGAAATTGTTTTTTTTACGGAGGGGGAAAGCCTCTTTACTTTGGTGTTTTTCCGGGGGAGTTTTTTTCCCACCCTCAAAAATTTTTGTCTTGGTTTTCCCAGTCCATTTTTTCTACTTTTTTTTCTTTTAGGGTTCATAACAAGGTTTTTATGCCAACAGGGGCCCTCCCTTTCTTTTTCACTGGGGGTCCCCCAGCCCATTTACACCCGGTGGCATTTTTTTTTTCTTTCCTTCCCTCCTTGGGTTGGGGGAAATAATTTCCCCCCCAAAATTGTTTTTCTCGGTCCCCTCTTTTCCCTTTTTTTTTTTCCCGCCCATCCTTTTTTTTCCCACTCCCCCTTCTCCCTTTTTTTTCTTTTCCACTTTTTCTTTTATCCCCTCACTATCCCATGTCAAAATTGGGGTTTTTTTTTTTTCCATTTAAACCTTAATTGTTCTAAAATGTATCTTTTTTTTCCTCCATGGGGGTTGGTTTGGTCATGCAAAATTAATTTTTGGGTTTTTTCCCAAAACT
>CM054163.1:39020620-39028120 GCA_028751875.1 Rapana venosa
GTTTTTCTCATTGGTGGCCCCGACACCCCCAAAAAAGGGGCAGCAAAAACCCCGTTTCGTGCTGACTTGTGAGGGAAAATTTCTTTTTCCTCCCTTGGTTTTCCCCGGGTGTTTAACGCAAGGCCCACTCCAGGCCGCGGGGTCCCGCCCCTCAACTTTTGGGGGAGAGACAGAAACAAACCTAGCCCGGGCCCCCAGTCAGTCACCATAAAATCAGTTTTTTCAGCCATCACCAGCCACCACCCCCACCAGTCATCATCAAACCAGTCGCCAAACCAGCCAAATTTTCAAATGCCCCCAAAGTCCCTCTTAGGGGGTTTAGGGGGAAAAAGAGAGAGAGAGAGAGAGAGAGAGGGGAGAGAGAGAGGAAAAGAAAAGAAAAGGGGAAATACAATACAGCTAAAGTCATCTTAAATTCCCCCTAAGCCCAACACACATATAAAACCAACTAAAATAAACAGGTTTTCATCATTTTAAAAAAAAAAACAACTCCTCTCCCGGGTTGCTAGGGGAAAACATTTAATTTTTTTTTAAATTTTTTTTTTCCTTTTTTGGGGAAAAGAGAGGGGGAGAGAGAGAGGGGGTTTGAGGGAAAAGAGAGGAGGGGGGGGGGCAGGGTCTCTGACAAGTGTCATTTCCAGCAATTGTCCAGGGTTTTCCCCTAATGGTGGGCCCGGCCAAGTGTGGAGGGATGCATGTCTTTGTTGTTTCCCCCCTTTCTGTAAGTTTTTTGTGTTCAAACTTCAGACGCTTTCACCTACTTTGACAAAAAAACAAGGGAAGTTTTGAATTTTATTCTATGCATTTTGTTAAAAATAATGAATTTCCCGTTTTAAAGTTCCAATTTTTTTTTACCCGGGTTTTTTAAAAACCCTTTCAACTTTTTTCATCTTTCCCCCTTTTTGATCCGTCTTTTTACCAGGCAGAAAGAAAGAAAAGGGGAAAAAAAGAAAGAAGAAAGAAAAAAGCAAAAAAGAAAGAAAGAAAGGAAAAAAAAAAAAAAGAAAGGGGGAAAAAAAAGAAGAATCTTGGTATTTTCCCTAAAACGTTTGGGATCTTTTTTTCCCCAATGCTTTACAATTTTAAAATTTACAGTGAGATTCGACGTGGGCTTTATTTTATTTTATTTTATTTTTATTTTTTCAATCCTTTCCCCAAACTAAATTTTTGGTTTTGTGAAAAGAAGTGAAAACCGACCTTTTTTTTGGAGAGCTCTCCAAACCCCTTTGCTTGGCAATGGAAGGACTTCTGTCCAAAATGTCAAAATTACACACACACATGTCAAAAAACCACTTTTACTTGTCCACAGGGAAAAAGAATAGAAAGAGACAAAGAGACAGAGACAGAGAGAACGGGCAGATAGAGAACAATTTACAAAATAAAGGGGAGCGAACAGAACAGAGAAGAGAAAAAAGAAACCCGACAACAAAATTTGAGGGGCAGAGGGGAAAAGGAAAAAGAGAGAGAGAAACAAAAGGGGGAAAAGCAAGGGCAGAAAAAAAAAGAAAAAGGAAAAAAGAAAAAGGAAAACAAAAGAAGCTTGGGATTTAATTCAGAGAACCCCCCCCCCCCCCCCCCCCCAACCCACCCCGACCAGCCTGCCTGAAAAGCCGGCCAAACTTGCTGCCCCCCCCCCCCCCCCCCCCCTCTGGGATTCAGGCCCCGGACCCGGGCCCCGACCCCCGAGGACATTGTGTTGCCGGGGTGTTCCTAAACCCAGGCGTTCGCTCCTCTCCGGCAACTGAAACCCACCTCAATTTTCCCTTTTCTTTACAAACAGTCCAGCACAGCCCTTCCCGGGCTTGGATATCTACAAAACAAATGACAAGCAAACCCCCGACTTGAAAGCGGGGGGAGCGGCGGCGAGAGGGAGAGGAGAGGGAGAGAGGGGAGAGAAGAGGGGGGGGGGGGAAAGAGTTTTTGTTTTGTGTTTTTTGTGTGTGTGTTTTTTTGTTGTAAGTGCCCTAAAAAAAAAAGGGAAACACCGTAAAAACTGACACTTTTCACCCATGTCTTTACAAAAACCGACGCTAACCCCAAAAGGGGTCGGACCTTGGGGTTTGCCTGAGTTTTGTGACAGTCCGTGGGGTTTTCCCGAACCCAAAAGTGACTTAAAGTTTCCCTTTTAAAAAGCCTCCGCACAAAAACCCTTTTTCCCGCACAGGGTTTACACCGAAGAAAGCAACCCCCTTTTCCCAAATTTCATTACCAAAGATCCCCCCGCTATCAGGAAAAAAGGGGGAGAGAGAAAGAGAGAGAGAGAAGATAAGGAGGGAGAGAGAAAAGATTGAGAGAGGAAGAGAGAGAACACCGAAACCCCCAACGAATTAACCCCCCCCCCCCCCCCCAAACACACCAGTTCACAATCCGGCTTTGGGAAAAAAAAAAAAGCATCAGTTAAGGACAAATCGAACCCCACCCTCCTTTTCAAATAAGGGAATTTTTGCCAACCGGGGTTTGCATTCCACAAAAACTATCAAACTTCTAACTATTTATCTATCTATCTATCATCATCTAAACTTTCAAATTTTAATTATCTATCTACTATCCCACTTCTATTACTATCTATCTTCCCGGGAGTCGACGGGCCTGGGGGGAAACCCTTTAAAAATCAAAAACCAGTTCCCTCCATTTCTCCTCTTTTTGCCCTTTCTCAGGGGGTTTTTTTTTTTTCTAGGCCCTTTTCCATTTCGTGATGTTTTCCTCCCAAACTTTCCTTGGGCCCTCTTCTTTTCCTCCATGGGGAAAAGTGCCTTGTAAAAAATGTTTTTGGGAATTTCCCTTTTGGGTCTTGTGACATGTCCATACCAAATTTTTTAGTTTTCGTTTTTCCCCCGACGTTAGAAGGGTTTTCATAGGGTCCAATGGTTTGCGGATTCTGTTATGCACGCTTTCGTTGCTTTTTTTGGTCTTTTTAGGAATGCCAAGGGGGGTCCGAAAAACTCTCATTCCACCGCCCCACTCTTCTCTCCAATTTTGCATCAGGGCCATAATTTACAGGGAACCGAAATATTGGGTAAAGGGCAAGGGGGGCGCTTTTTCTAAACATGGAGATAATGAGAAAATTTTTTTTCTCTCCAAGGTTTTAGTTTTTTACAAACTGTTATTTTCTGTGCAGTCCTGCAAATTTTTTGGCTTTGGGTCCCCGGCTGATAAAAAGGCTCCGGTACTTGAAGCTTTTTAACTGTTTTTCCGCTTCTGGGCCCTTTAACCCCGATATCATGCAATGCCCTTTGGGGTTTTTATTTAAGGGTTTCTTCTTCCCTTTTCCCCTTTTTGGGGTTTTTTAAATTTTTTATCAAATTTTTTTTTCTTTTTAACCCGTTTCCAACCGTATTTGGGGGGGCCATGGTTTGTTGGTTTGGCTGTCCCTTTTTCTGATTTTCCCCTATTTTCCCATCAATGTCTCTTCAAGGGAAGGGTTTGGGGGGGATTCCCCCTTTCCAATTTTTGCCACCCCAAAGTTTTTGTTTTCATGAATTTTTCCCAGTTTTAAAAGCCTTTTATTCTTCAAGGAAGATGTTTTAAAAATTAAAATTGCCGCCCGCCAACTCCAACCCTTTTTTCAAAACCCTTTAAAAAGTTGTTTTTGGGGAAAATTCCCCTTTTTTATTGGTCCCTCCTGTAAACCCGTTGAAAACTTTCTTGGGGGTGCCCCCTTGAAATGCTGTTAACAAATTTTCTTTGGGGGCCCAACAAAACTGCAGCCCTACCCTTGGGGGGCAAATGGCCCTTTTTAATTTGGAAAAAAAGGGTAAAGGTCTTGGGAAAAATTTAAATTAAAACCCCACATTTTTTTTTTTTTGAGGGGAATATCTTTCTGTTTTCGCCCTTGTCGAAAAGCTTTTCCCAGAATTTTTAAGGTTCTTTTCTTTTGGTTCAGTCATTTCAAAAAACCCACATTACCCTTGGCCTTTGGGGGCATGGGGCTGGGTTGTGGGTTTAAAATTAAAAGGCACAAATTTTGGGAAAACCAAAAAGTTTTAACAAAAGGAAAAAGGTTTTCTTTTTAAACTGCATTTTTTTTTTTTTTGTTTTCCCAAAAAAAAAGGGAAAAATCAATTTTTTTTTTATTTTAGAACTTCCCTCTTTTTTTAAGGGGAATTTCGTTTTTAAAAACCCTTTCCCTTTTAAAAACCCCCCAAGGAATTTAACCAAAAACTAAATGGGGTTTTAGATTTTTAAAAAAAAAAACCCATTTCTTCCCGTTCTTTGGGTCAACAGGGGGGGGAACTTCCCCAATTTCAATAAACCAAGTTTTAGGCCAAATTTTGGCCGGGAAGTTATTAAAATTTTTTCCAAAATTAATCCTTTTACGTGACCTTTAAATAATTTTCGTTTAAAAACATTTTTAAAAAAAGAGGGAAAACATTAAAGTTTTTTGTTTATTCTAATGTGCACCCCCTTTTAAAATTTTTTTGGGAATTAAAACCCAAAAAATTTTGTCTTTTAAACCACAAAATCCTTTGAAAACCAAAAAGGGCCCAAAACAAAAAAACCCAATGGGTTTTAGTTTTCCCTTTAAAAAAATGGCCAAAAGTTCCCCTTTCCCCCCTTTTTTTTTTTTTGGTCAAACTTTTCAATCCAAGCTTTTTTAAATCTTTTTTTTAAAGGAAGGAAAAATTAATTTAAAATTTTTCTTTAAAAAAAGGGAGGGGAAAAAAAAGAGGGGAAGGGGGGGAAAATTTTAAAAAAAGGAGAGAGGAAGGGAAAGGGGAAAGGAATCCCCTTTATTGAAAAATTTGGGGAAAATTTTTTCCCCCCCCCTTTTCCTTTATTAACCCAAAAAATTTTTCCCCAAAAAACCTGGGTCCGTTCCTGCCCTGGCCCCCCATTTGGAAACCCGCCCTTTTCCCGGACTGGAAACCCCTAAGGCCCTTTATTTCCTAAAGGCCCCCTTTAAAGGGCCTTTCCCCTTTTTCCCCTTTTGGCCCCTTTCCTCCGCTTTTTTACCCCCAAGGGTTTTTTTGAAGGTAAGGGAAAACCTTTTATCCCGTTTTACCCTTTTGGGAAAATGATTAAAGGGGAAAAAAGGGAGGAGAGGGAAAATTTAAACTTTGAAACGAAGGAAAAATAAAAGAGGAGAGGCCGGGGGAAATTTTTTTTTTGTCTGTTTTCCCCGGGAAACCCCGGGGCTTTTCCCTACTGAGCCCCTTTCCCAAACCCCCAAAAAGTTTCCCCTAATTCCCTCCCAACCGCCGCCCTAAAACCTGCCAACCACAACCCCCCCGGTTCCCCCCAAACCTCCAAAAGGCTTCCCTTTTTGCCCCTCCCTAACCCGCCATAGCCGATCCTGGGTACCACCCTGGGAAAAGAGCCCTTTTCCAAAAAAGGTTATTTCCCTCGGGAATTCAATTTTTTAATTCAAGAGGAAAAAATTTTGGATTTTATTGGATGGGGTAATTTTTTTGATGTTGGAAAATAAAAAAGGGAATGGGGAAAAAAAATGAATTAAAAAATGAATTGGGGTTGGGAAAAAAGGGGTGGATGGAAATTTGGGAAACTAAAAAAGGGAAATAAATAAGAGGGGGAAAATTTGTGAAACTATTTCCCCCGAAAAAGGGTTTAAATATATTATGCTTCTGTCATAAAATTTTCCCACGTCAACCAGTCCCCAAAAAATGCAACACCTGCAGTGTTTTTTTAAGCACGGGAAACCCCCTCTCAAAATCGAATCCTTTAAAATAAGAAACCTTTTACTTACTTTTACTGGGCTTAAATGGGCCCGTTTTTTTACAATGAGCCCATGGCAAAACCCTTTGGGGCAGGGCCCGTGGTTGGGGAGAAACCCATGACTCTTTATAGGGGTTTAAACCCCGGGCCAAATGCACCCAGAGTGTGGCAAATGCCGGGTGGGGGGCCCACAGACGTACTGCTTTAAAACCCCCCCTCCTTCAAAACCCGGGAAACCCACATCAGAGGGGGAAGGGCTTTGAGCTGAAGTCTTTCCCCCAACCGGGGCCCTTTGTTCCCCCTCTGATGGGCAAGGGAAAAGACTTTTTCCCCGGGAGGTTTAAGTAATTTTCTAGAAGACGGACACTCTTCCCCCCTCCGTTAAAAAAAAAGGGGCACAAAAAATAGGGGCTTGGGGGACAAATTCCAAGTTTTTTTTTGCCACCCTTTTTTGTGTGTGTGGTTGTGTGTTTGTTGTGTGTGTGGGGTTTTTTATGTTTTGTGTGTGGTTTTTGTGGGGTTGTGTGGGGTGTTGTGTTTTACAAAAGACCCGAGATACAGGGGGAAAGGGGAAGAAAAAAAACAGGGGACAAGATACAGCAAAACAAGACAAAAAAAAATATGAAGGAAAAAAATTTGGGGGGGAAAAAGGGAAAAAATGATTTAAAATCGGTTGTCTTATGACACAGAGAGAGAGGGGAGAGAGAGAGAGGAAAAGGAAAAGAAAGAGGAGAAAGGAGTGAGAAAAGAGAGAGAAGGGGGAGAAGAAAAGAAAAGATTAAGAGAGGGGGGGGGGGGGGGGGGGGCCCAACCAAAAGGGGGACGAAAAGGACGGACCCAAAAAGACAGGAAAAAAAGAAGGACGGGCAACAGAAAAAAAAAGACAGAAAAAGTGAAATTCCCCCAAAAGAAAGATTAAAAAACGTTATGGAAGATACAGACAGATAAAAACACACACATTGGGCATAAAAAATTTAAATAAAAGAGGGGCAGACTTCAAAAAAAACAATACACACTTTTTTTAAAAACACCCCAAAACACGGGGCCCCGACACAGACACACACGCACAGGAAAACAAAAACACACACGCCCCCAAAAAACACACGCACGCCCCCCGCACGCACACACACACAAAAGCGCGGCTCCCCGCGTATTTTACCTTTGCAAGACATGCAGACAGATACAGAGAGAGATGTATACAGAGAGAAGGAACTCAGACTAAATGTATCGGGGAAGACCTTTTGACCCATACAATTTCACACACAATACACACCATTTTTCTCTCCCCTCCACCCATTCCCCCCCTCCAACCCCCCCTTTCCTCTTCCTTGCACCCCTGTCCCCTAACCCACCCCCTGCATCTAAATTTTCCTCTCTTCCAGTGTTTGCTGGCAAATGCCCCTCCCTGGCTACTAGGGGAAAAGAGAGTGAACACAAGCAAGCAAGCAAGCAACAAAAGTGTGAGCAAATGAGGGAGATTGACAGGGATAGGCGGCAGACAGACAAACATGAAGAAGGATGCACACACACACACACAACACACACACACACACACACACACCACACACACACACACACACACACACACACACACACAATAAAAATAGAAAACAGTCTGAAGTAGAAAATGAAGGATGCAAAAAAATGTAGAAATAAAGAAGAAGAAGAGGAGAAGAAGAAGAAGATAAAGAAAAAGAAGAAGAAAAAGAAGAAAAGAAGAAGAAGAAGAAGAAGAAGAAGAAGAAGAGAAGGGAATCAAGAAAAAGAAGAAGAAGAAGAAGAAGAAGAAGAAGAAGAAGATAAAGAAGATGAAGAAGAAGAAGAAGA
>CM054163.1:39030620-39050620 GCA_028751875.1 Rapana venosa
GGGAGTGGAGGTGGGCAGTAACACCGCGTGAGGCAGTGGAGGTGGGCAGGTAACACCAGGACGTGAGGCAGTGGAGGTGGGCAGGTAACACCAGGACGTGAGGCAGTGGAGGTGGCAGGTAACACCAGGACGTGAGGCAGTGGAGGTGGGCAGGTAACACCAGGACGTGAGGCAGTGGAGGTGGGCAGGTAACACCAGGACGTGAGGCAGTGGAGGTGGCAGGTAACACCAGGACGTGAGGCAGTGGAGGTGGCAGGTAACACCAGGACGTGAGGCAGTGGAGGTGGCAGGTAACAGCAGGACGTGAGGCAGTGGAGGTGGCAGGTAACACCAGGACGTGAGGCAGTGGAGGTGGCAGGTAACAGCAGGAAGAAGGTCTCCTGCAGGACAGCACAGGTCACCTCAGGTGCAGCGGACATCAGGCTCTTTCCCCCGACACCGCCACGCCTGCCTCCCGCCCTCTCTGTGTGCGTGCGTGTCTGTGTGTGTCTGTATGCATGTGTGTCTGCACGCGCGCGAACGCGTGTGTACGTTTGCGCGTGTGTGTGCGTTCATGCGTGCCCCCGCGCACGCTGTATGTATGTTTTTCTCTCTTCTTATTTATTCTCCCTGTCTGTCTCTCCCCTCTCTCTCTTTCTTAGCTTTCTGTGTCTTTCCGTCTTGTCTTATCTGTCTGCCTGTCTGTCTGTCTGTCGTCCTGCCTGCCTGTCTGTCTGTCTGCCTGCCTGCCTGCCTGCCTGTCTGCCTGCCTGTCTGTCTATCTGTCTGCCTGCCTGTCTGTCTGTATGTCTGCCTGCCTGTCTGTCCGTCTCCCAGTCTATAAATCAATCAATCTGTTTTTATTTGTGTATCTCTAACACTTTCACTATATCTCCCTATATGTGCCTGCCTGCCTGCCTGCCTGTGTGTAGGCTTGCCTGTCTGCCTATCGGTCTGTCTGTTTATCTCGGTATGATGTCAAAGACCTGGACAATATAAGATCATATTGTGGAAGGAGCAGAAAACTTCTTCTGTTATTTCTGCAGTAGGCCCAAGCCCCCTGAAGGAAAAACCTGTTACACACCAGGATGATTGACGAGTGTAGTCCCGGTTTTATTTCTGATGTGGCAGCTGTGAACACAAGCGTCAGGTTAAGTTGTTCCCTGTGTTGTTCCTCAGTTTAGCGTCTATTCACATTAAGTGATACCAGACACCGTTCTCTGTGTCCTGATCCCTCAGTGATCTCATTTTTGGTCCTTCTGAACCATATCCTGTAAAGGTGCTCTTCTAACATGTGTGGTCGTTTGGAAGCCAGGTGTCAGACCTCAGCTTCTCTAGGGGCCAGCATATTAAGGGCGGCGCACACCTAACAGCTTTCAGACACGGATGACTTGTTCATAAACTTGCATATAATCATATTGATTATATGCAAGTTTATGAACAAGTCATCCGTGTCTGAAAGCTGTTAGGTGTGCGCCGCCCTTAATATGCATATAAATTATATGCAAGTTTATGAACAAGTCATCCGTGTGTGAAAGCTGTTAGTCAGCCAGTACAGCAACAAGACTTTCTCTCTGGTTCAGAATGCCAGGTTCAGCACAAAGCAGGATTACACTGATTGTGGTTTGCTTTTAGCCTGACACCAACGTTCCGTCACTTTCACACCTGGTTTGTACTGTGGACATATTTCTTAACAGGAGGTCGAAATGAATTGTAATAAAATAGTAGTGAAAGGAATGCTTTAAAATGAAGCAAAACAGAATAAAACCAACTAAAATGAAAAGAAATGAAATCAAGTTCAATCTATCTTTTAAAAACAACAAGATAAACAGTGGAATAAAACCAATAAGAGAAGAGGAAAGAAACCAAATGAAAATAGAAAATAGAATAAACGTCAATGGAATAAAAGGAAGTCACATACTGTCATAAAGTAAAGAAAAATAGAATAAATATAAAAAGCCTGTTGGGTGGATTTTTACACAGACTGCAATGCCCTTGTCATGCAATGTTTTACAAGGAGTAACCTTTGCGTGATTTCTTTGCAAATACACTTTCCGATAACATTCCTCTTTCTTTTACTCTCCTCCTTTTCGTTTGGTTGAAAAAGCCTTCTAACAAGTTCTCCAACGTTCTCTCCCCTTGCTGACGCAGTTTGCAAGGTTATGTCCTTTTATTTCTTTCTTTGTTTTCCTTGGCCATTCCCAGTGTTGTTGTGAAGTGTGTGTGTGTGTGTGTGTGTGTGTGTGTGGTGTGTGTGTGTGTGTGTGGTGCTGTGGTGTTGTGTGTGTGTGTGAGTCTGTCTGTGTGTGTCTGTGTGTGTTTGTGTGCGTCTGTCTGTGTGTGTGTCTGTGTGTGTGTATCTGTCTGTGTTTCTGTGTCTGTGTGCGCGCGCGCGTGTCTCTGTGTGTCTGAGTGTCTGCATGTCCGTCCGTCCGTCCTTCCTCGGGTCTGTCTGTCTGCCTGTGTCTCTCTCTGTCTGTCTCTGTCTGTCTGTCCGTCTCTCTCTGTCTGTCTCTGTCTCTTTCTGTCTCTCTGTCTGTCTGACTCTGTCTGTCTGTCCGTCTCTCTCTGTCTGTCTCTGTCTCTTTCTGCTCTCTGTGTCTGACTCTGTCTGTCTGTCCGTCGTCTCTTTCTCTTCCTGTCCTAGTTCTTCTGTGCTCCCTGTCTTGTACTCGCCCCACTAGTTTTTGGTCCGTTACTCTTCTGTCTTCTCTGTCTTCTTTCTGTATTGTCGTTGCCTCATGAAAAATGTCTGCTGTCGCCTCTCTTCTTCATCATGTTTTTCGGTAACTTGGCTGTCTGTCATCTTACTGATTCTGTCGACACCTCTTTTCTGCTCTAACTGTCGTAGTTTTCTGTGCTAGAAACCAGCAAAACAACCGCCTTCAGTAAAAACAGCAACCCCACCCCCAAACATCAGTGGTTTTGTCTCCAATGTATGTAAAGGGACATCTCCTAGTCGTTGTCCTGTACCAGTCTTTCTAGCTGTGTCGGTTGCCATGATGGGTAAACATGTTCCTGCTGGTTCTACATCATTTCTACTGTCAATATGTCTCTCTGAGCGGCAGAAGAAAGCACATAATGGCCGCTAATTCTGCTTCAAGAGTGACTGTCTTGCGCCTTACGTCATAATTCCGCCTCGACTTAAATAGTTGGGCATACTCCTTTACCTTTTGATCCCCTATCCCTAAAAAAAACCATCAAAGCAACAATGCAATACATCCTAACAAAAACCAAGCAAATGTAACAAGTGTTGTATATAGATGCTATTAAGACACTGATATCAGTGGTCGGTGATCTTTCAAAAAGCAGTCAGTGTACCAGTTTTGTATGATGGTGACGTTTTTAACCAGACAATTAATACCAGTTTTGTATATGTGTACTTACACCCATTTAATCAGGTTGATAGGTATTAATTTAAAACAGGCCATTTAATACTGCCTAGTTGTAATGATGGTATTACGCTCGTAACCCAAAAATAAACATAATAAATATAAAAGTGTATTAATTTAAACCAGTAATGAATACTAGTTTGTATGATAGTGTAGTTAAACCAGAATTGTAAACACATGTTTGTATGATAGTGTAGTTAAACCAGAATTGTAATACATGTTTGTATGATAGTGTAGTTAAACCAGCATTGTAATACACTGTTTGTATGATGGTATAGTTAATTTAAACCAGCAATTGTAATACATGTTTGTATGATAGGTGTAGTTAATTTAAACCAGCAATTGTAATACACTGTTTGTATGATAGTGTAGTTAATTTAAACCAGCAATTGTAATACCAGTGTTTGTATGATAGTGTAGTTAATTTAAACCAGCAATTGTAATACTACTGTTTGTATGATAGTGTAGTTAATTTAAACCAGCAATTGTAATACCAGTGTTTGTATGATAGTATAGTTAATTTAAACCAGCAATTGGAATACTACTGTTTGTATGATAGTGTAGTTAAACCAGTAATTGTAATACTACTGTTTGTATGACAGTGTAGTTAATTTAAACCAGCAATGGTAATACTACTGTTTGTATGATAGTGTAGTTAATTTAAACCAGCAATTGTAATACTACTGTTTGTATGATAGTGTAGTTAATTTAAAACAGCAATTGTAATACAACTGTTTGTATGATAGTATAGTTAATTTAAACCAGCAATGGTAATACTACTGTTTGTATAATAGTGTAGTTAATTTAAACCAGCAATTGTAATACTACTGTTTGTATGATAGTGTAGTTAAACCAGTAATTGTAATACTACTGTTTGTATGATGGTGTAGTTAATTTAAACCAGCAATTGTAATACTAATGTTTGTATGATAGTGTAGTTAAACCAGTAATTGTAATACTACTGTTTGTATGATGGTGTAGTTAATTTAAACCAGCAATTGTAATACTAATGTTTGTATGATAGTGTAGTTAAACCAGTAATTGTAATACTACTGTTTGTATGATAGTGTAGTTAATTTAAACCAGCAATTGTAATACTACTGTTTGTATGATAGTGTAGTTAATTTAAACCAGCAATTGTAATACAACTGTTTGTATGATAGTGTAGTAAATTTAAACCAGCAATTGGAATACTACTGTTTGTATAATAGTGTAGTTGATTTAAACCAGCAATTGTAATACTACTGTTTGTATGATAGTGTAGTTAATTTAAACCAGCAATTGTAATACTACTGTTTGTATGATAGTGTAGTTAAACCAGAAATTGTAATACTACTGTTTGTATGATTGTGTAGTTAATTTAAACCAGCAATTGTAATACTACTGTTTGTATGATGGTGTAGTTAATTAAACCAGCAATTGTAATACTACTGTTTGAATGATAATGTAGTTAAACCAGTAATTGTAATACTACTGTTTGTATGATGGTGTAGTTAATTTAAACCAGCAATTGTAATACTACTGTTTGTATGATGGTGTAGTTAATTTAAACCAGCAATTGTAATACTACTGTTTGTATGATAGTGTAGTTAATTTAAACCAGCAATTGTAATACTACTGTTTGTATGATAGTGTAGTTAATTTAAAACAGCAATTGTAATACTACTGTTTATATGATAGTGTAGTTAAACCAGTAATTGTAATACTACTGTTTGTATGATAGTGTAGTTAAACCAGCAATTGTAATACTAGTGTTTGTATGATGGTGTAGTTAATTTAAACCAGCAATTGTAATACTACTGTTTGTATGATGGTGTAGTTAATTTAAACCAGCAATTGTAATACTACTGTTTGTATGATGGTGTAGTTAATTTAAACCAGCAATTGTAATACTACTGTTTGTATGATAGTGTAGTTAATTTAAACCAGCAATTGTAATACCAGTGTTTGTACGATAGTGTAGTTAATTTAAACCAGCAATTGTAATACTACTGTTTGTATGATAGTGTAGTTAATTTAAACCAGCAATTGGAATACTACTGTTTGTATGATAGTGTAGTTAATTTAAACCAGCAATTGTAATACTACTGTTTGTATGATAGTGTAGTTAATTTAAACCAGCAATTGGAATACTACTGTTTGTATGATAGTGTAGTTAATTTAAACCAGCAATTGTAATACTACTGTTTGTATGATAGTGTAGTTAAACCAGTAATTGTAATACTACTGTTTGTATGATAGTGTAGTTAATTTAAACCAGCAATTGTAATACTACTGTTTGTATGATAGTGTAGTTAAACCAGTAATTGTAATACTACTGTTTGTATGATGGTGTAGTTAATTTAAACCAGAAATTGTAATACTACTGTTTGTATGATGGTGTAGTTAATTTAAACCAGCAATTGTAATACTACTGTTTGTATGATGGTGTAGTTAAACCAGTAATTGTAATACTACTGTTTGTATGATGGTGTAGTTAATTTAAACCAGCAATTTTAATACTACTGTTTGTATGATGGTGTAGTTAATTTAAAACAGCAATTGTAATACTACTGTTGTATGATAGTGTGGGCACAGTGTGAGTTCCCCTCTAAAACAGGCTTTGCACAGCGACAAGAAACAGGGAACAGTGAAGCCCCCAGCTACAGAAGAGAAGTCAAGTGCAGTCAGCTCGCGAACCTTCAGCCGATCTGCACAACACGTGGCAAAGTGTGATTGTATGTACAGGCCTTCACTGTGAGGACGTGCAGGCTATTTGTATAATAAACATACAACTTCGTGTTAGCAGTCATTATTGCTACTAGTCCTGCGGGAAATCCTTATGCAAGACCACCACTGATTATACATGTTTCCGGGCAACAGCAGCTACAAAAGCTGGCTTGAATCATGTCAGAGGACTCGCCAGGGAACAAGCACAATGAAAAGCAGGGGCTGTAACTTATCTACACTGACATGGCTTTGATGAGGGCTGGAGACTCCCCAGGGAGCAAGGCCGAGGAGAAGCACTGGCTGTAAAGCGTGTTCCTGTCGGCTGCAGACTGATTTCATGACGCCACTACAAAGACCAGGATTTGAAATGTAGCATCTGAAACCCCAAGGAGAAAGTGATGGACAGCAGTTTTAATTTTGACAAATCTTCAACACGAAGACAAACATATTTGAGAATGGTGTTCAGCTTCCCTGGAGGAATTGTCTTGGTGACTGGTCTGTCTGCCTGTCCATTAGTGGTGTTGATGCACAACAGCCCTCTAACAAGCCACAAGAACTGCCAGAAGCTCTGCTAATGTGTTTTTTTGCTTTTGTCCATATATCAAACATCTGAAGGTCTTATGAACGTTATCCTCGCACTGTTTCATTGTTTTAAAAGAAAGCAGAGTAGCTGAGAGTTGAGTAGGGCTGTATAGTTTCAAACAGTAGTTTCTCCAGGTTTGAATTTCAATACTGCTAATTTTTAAATGGTGTGCCCTGCAAAAGATATAGTGCATACAAGTCTCTGTGCAATGTTCCCATAAGTCATTGGAGAGTTCAGATCCTATAAAAGCCAATTAAAAAAGACAATTATTTGTTAGAAAATGCTTAAAAAGATGTTTTTTCAATGGAAAGTTAAAAGGTAGTTTTTTGTCCGATTTTCCCGAATATTAAAAAACAACTGGTTGTGCTTAAATGTTTTGGAAATATAACACAAAATTGTGTCGTGTTGTGTTGTGTGTGTGTTGTGTGTGTGTTGTGTTGTGTTGTGTGTGTGCACATAATTCTGTGCTTTTGCCACACTTTTGCAGACAGACAGATAGATAGACTGACAGAGAGAGAGAGAAGAGAGAGAGAGAGAGAGAGAGAGAGAGAGAGAGAGAGAGAGAGAACTCGAACATTTTATTGAGAGTAAATGGATAAGCTCAGGGCTTTTTTACACCATGCTCTCAAAAAACAAACAAACAAAACAAAAAAACAAAACAAAACAAACAAAAAAACAAACAAACAAAAAACAACCCCCCCAACAAACCCGCAAACAATCATTATCAACAGTTTTAAACACACCAAAATGAAAATTCAAAATTGATTATTATAATCAAACACTATAAATGAGAACTAGATACAATGGCGATGAATGTCATACAAGGAAAACAATGGAGATGGAAAGAAAAGCAAACAAACAAACAAACACAGACAAACAAGTATATAAAAACATTTTTTTAAAAAACACCGACTCAGAAACCACATTACAGAGAGAGAGACAGAAAGACAGACAGAGAGAGAGACAGAAAGAGACAAAGAGACAGACAGGCAGACGGACATACAGATGGACAGACAGCGGCAAAACAGCAAAGGACATAGAGAGTGAGGGGAGGGGGGGAGTGGCTTACAGAGTTAGAGAGAGAGAGAGAGAGAGAGAGAGAGAGAGAGAGAGAGAGAGAGAGGAGAGAGAGAGAGTGAGAGAGAGAGAGCATAATTCTTCTATTTTTAAAAGATACAATCCAAGTTCGTTGTCTTGAGGACGATAAACTCTGACCCACAAAACGGACACCAACAAGATGTAAATTCGCTGAATTCCCAACCCCCTTCCCTGATCAATGCAGTTGGACATACAGTTATACGATGTGTAGTCTGCACCTCAAGGAACCATAAACAGCTAGCATGAACAAACTCTTTCTGGCGTACAGCATTGCTGGAAAGCCTGTGAGAAATGCTCCTGCAGAGTCCAGCACTGACCATACAGGTTTCTTGGGGAGGGCAGTTAAGGAACATACAGCCTACTTACGTCAGTAGACTCGCCAGGGAACACGCATAATGAAAACCACCCAATAGAGCATAATCAAGTGTCAGTCTTTATCTGTTTTATCTGAAATACAAATCGAAAGTTAGAAAGTTTTTTGGTTTTTTTCAAACAGGAGGTTATTAGTAGCAAAAGCCCCAGAGACAGACAGACAGACAGACAGAGAGAGACAGACAGACAGACAGACAGACAGAGGAGAGAGAAGACAGACTGAGAGAGAGAGAGAGACAGACAGACAGACAGAGACAGAGAGAGAGACAGACAGACAGACGAGAAGAGAGACAGAGAGAGAGACAGACAGACAGAAGAGAGAGAGAGAGACAGAGAAAGCCACAAGAATAATTAAAAGACTGAAGATCAGTCAGAGAGGGCAGAACATTTAGCAAGAGGAAAAAGCCAAGTTTGATTTTAAAATCTTTTATATTCATTCCACGTGTTTTTCAATATCAGTTAATTATTATGCTTTCCAATAGTTGTAAATTGCTGTTTCATTTATCTTGGGGATATGTCTTTTTCCATATCAGACATTTACTGTTATTTTTTTTTTTAGTTATCACTATTCATGTTTCACAAATATTCTTGATATTACTTTTGATTTATCATTTAGCAAAGTAGTATTATTCTCCACACTTCTAGGATGTTAGACTTAGTTTGTTTTTATAGTTTACGGTAATGTTCTATACAAATTCTAGCTGATAGATTGTATTTTGGATCACGTTTAAGGAAAGAAGGATATCGAACCTGAACTCTTTTACTGTCAAGGAGCATGTTGTAGATATTCTAAAAAATTTTTATACCAACTTCTAGGCATGATTAGGATCTGTATATTGATAGACGCTGTTGAGAGGAGAAAGAAGGAGATCGGAAATGAACTTTTCACTGTCAAATTTGGAGACATTTCTAAAAATAATTGTTTTGTGACTCCGTTTTCGGAGTTTTTGCAACCTTCTTTGACCCTGTAAAGCAAATAGGAAAACGATCACTGCAACCACACTCAGGGACAGCTGTTTCTATAATATTTGTGGGATCAGTAACATAGACATGATCAGTTAGTGTGTTGGAGACACTGGTTACACGTGTCGGTGAGGGGCTTCTTTACACCAGGCCCTAATGAGAAAAAAAGGAAACCAACAGGCAAACAAACATGCAATCAACTATTCCCATTATCAGTCAATTATGTGATGAACCAACCAATCAATACAAATTGACTAATTACATATCAATATCATAGCATCAAATTTTCTCTCACACATAAGGGCACATTCACACTATTGCCATCCACACACGCACAGTCATGCATTTCAACAACCAAACGAACCAATCATTCCCACTATTTAAAAGTCAGAGACAAAAATGGAAGCGACTGATTTTACATCAGCTATTGCAATAAAATTAAATGATCTTACAACTCTCTTTCCACAGTCAACAGTTTATGAACGCAACACACACGCGCACGCGCGCGCGCGCGTGTACACACACACACACACACACACACACACTCACACACACACATAATGGCGCAAACAAACTCATACATGCACACGAATCAAAATCAATACCCATACAAATAAACATATCACCCAACATGACACTATACCTACACAAGCACAATATTACTGACAAACCTACACAAGCACAATAATACTGACAAACCTACACAAGCGCAATATTACTGACAAACCTACATACAGACATGAATAAATAGTAAACTAGACAAAAACCATTTTACCAAAAAAATCGAAATCCGTATTTAAAGACCAAGGCAAGAAAGAGTGGCTTAACCACAAGCACGTTAACATAGACTAGCAAGTAAGAGAGAGAGAGAGAGAGAGAGAGAGAGAGAGAGAGAGAGAGAGAGAGAGAGAGAGAGAGAGAGAGAGAGAGAGAGAGAGAGAGAGAGAGAGAGAGAGAGAGAGAGAGAGAAGAGAGATCTATACAAGATGGACATTCAGACACAACCCCCACCCCTCAGTTTCCTATTAAAACAATGACATAATATCAGATTCCTAGCCTGAACCACAAGGAACCACAGACAGTTTAGCTGTACAAGCTCTTCCTGAGCTTCATCTTTGCCATACACCCTAAGGGAAATAACTTTTGCAAGTCAAGTCAAGTCAAGTCAAAAACACTTGGATCATGCCATGAAGGGCAATTACAATACTGACAGGCACATTGATACGTATAATTATCTCAAAAGACACAAGAAAAATACATTTCAAATTGTTATGAACATTCCAAGATAGCTTAAAAATATCACACACACAAACCCAGGCGCGCGCACACACACGCACGGCGTAGGCACACACACGCGCGGCGTATGCACGCGCGCATCCACCCCCCCCCCCCCCCCCCCCACCCACACACACACCAATGTAGGAATACAATGTTGTAAAAACCATTGATTGGAAAAGACATATAATCTTGTTATTTACGCGTGCATGCACGCGCGCACTCACACACGCATGCACATGTGCGCAAACCTATACACACACCAATATATGAACACAATTTTATAAAGACTATTGACTAATAAACACACGCGCGCGCGAGTGCCCATTGACTAGCAAAGACATAAACTTACACACACACACACAATTTGAAAATCATTTAAGCCAAAAGTAATATACAGGAGTACTTATTTTCATGACCACGCACGCACACACACACACACACACACACGTACACACACACACACACACACACACTCACACTTGACAATCAGGGGGGTATATCAGAGAATGGAAAACTGTTTGGTCAGTGCTGTTTTGAATTTAGAATTCGAATGACTACACGAACAAAAGAATTTCTTTTTCTATTTGTGTTACTGTTGGAGCACCGAAAGCGGCGTCCTGAAGGCAACAACTAAAATTCCGAAGACATAGCATGGGATGGATCAGCCAAGATGGCAGTCGCTTTGCGCACAAGCAGCTGATTGCAGTACGACTTGAGATCTCTTTGTTCTTCTCCAATTATTTTTGAGCAGTTTCTAACAATTCTCGGAAGACTATTCTTGTTTTTAACACTAAGGTAGTTGTACCAACAGATGAAAGCAAAACTTAGAACACTCTCTATGTAGGACTTGTAGAACAAAGAAAGAATCTTTATGCCCACAAAAAAATGAGTTCAGCTTCCTCAGAAAATACTACGTTGTTGTCCCTTTTTGACAATAGCGTCAGTGTTAGCATCCCAGTTTAATTTGTGATCAAAAATAGTTCCCAGATACTTGTACTTCGAAACGTTTTCACCTTCTTGACTATGGATGATAATATACTCAGAAGTGTGACCGGATCTTCTGAAATTGATAGGAAGATCTTTAGTTTAAGAAACATTTAGCTCCAGATACGCCTCATCACACCAGTTGACGAAATCGGTGAGGGCTGGACCATGGTTTTGAACAGATCCAGATAAGAGAGACAAAAGAGCACTGTCATCGGAAAATTTTTACAAAAAAGGAAGTCTCCCACTGATGATACATATCTGTTACATGGCTGTTAAGGAACCTCGTTTAGATTACGCCTGTAGACCCACCAGGGAACAAAAATGAAAACGTTAGCAGCGCAGACTTTACATGTTAGCACTGATCTAGATCTAGATCTAGAAATCGAGACAATTAAAAAAACACAGAAAAAACGACTAAAAGTGAGTCATTAGCAGTTGATTCACTAGAGGCAAATATGTCAGAAACCATATTTTTGGGGGGGGGGGGGGGGGGGGCACAAAAATGTCGAATAGTTGTAGATATAGTTTCCCCTAAGGGAGGTCACTACATGAATTACTGAATTACTACATCTCCAAAGATATCCACTTACGAAAAGTGTGTGTGCGTGAGTGCGTGCGTGCGCGCAAACACACACACACACACGCATGTGTGTGTTAGTTTCTTTTTTTTTAATGATCTTATGTTGTGCATGTGGTGTGCGCGCACGCACGCATATATATATATATATATATATATATATATATATATATATATATATATATATATATATATATATATATATATATATATATATATATATATTATATGAATTGTTAAAGAAGGAAAGCAATTGTACTATTTCAATTGCTCATGTTTCTACCCTGGTGGCCTTTTCAGTGGTTATGTTTAATGAGCATGACTGTGCGTTCTATATCAGTGACGCTGACGTCAGCTTTGTCTCACCAATATTCAAACGGACTGTCAACTTGTCAATGTTTGCTGTCTATTCTTTGCCACAGTCACAGCTCCTTCACCACATAGTAAAACATAGTACATACACATGACACAGTTTCCAGAAAACTATATTATATTTCAGATCAAATTTGGGAAAATGTAGAACATTAAAAGTTACCTGCACAAATTCGGACTTGATGTAAATATTTTATGTCGCTGCTGTGCTTTATCATCATCATCATCATCATCATCATCATCATCATCATCATCATCATCATCACACAAAATGGCTGATGTAATCATTTAACTACACAAAGAAAACAAACACTCTAGTTCTGTACACACGTTAAAAAGGGAGACTACAAGTCTTCCCTTCTGACCCCCAAGGCACACCCACAGCCACTGCAAGACCTTCAGCATTCCACACCAAGTCTTCACTAGCAACACGTCAGACCCACTCTTGAGAGCAAGGACAACGCTGTGGTCACTGTCTTCCCCTGATGGACCCTCCCAGTGACGGTCAGTCAGTCTGCCTGCTGCCTGCCTGCCTGCCTGCCTGTCACTGTGTAGCGGCCACAGAACCCGGCAACGCCAGAGCAGCAGGAGCAGGACTGGAGGTCAAGCCAGCACGGCCGTGTCTGTGTCTGTGGCTTCCCCTCCTCTTCTCGGTTGAGGTGCACGGCATCTTGTCGGTGGCCAGGTGGTTAGGCAATTGTCTAGCTCTAAAGCAAGAGGTTGGGGTTTGATCCTTGTCTCAAGGGGGGCGTTTTCCTTATCATTCAAAATCAAAAGGTGTTACCGGAGTGATAGTCTTTCAGGTGATATGTTAAATGAAGATCGGTCTTTGTGTTAAGTTGTGTCTGTCTCTCTGTTTGATATTTTATGTCTGTATCTGCTCAGTATCCCTGTTTCTAGGTCTGTTCATGTATGTCTGTCTGTTTGCCTGCCTGCCCGCCTCTCTCTCTCTCTCTTTGTCTCTCTCTCTTTGTCTCTCTCTCTCTCTCTTTGTCTCTCTCTCTCTCTCTTTGTCTCTCTCTCTCTCTCTTTGTCTCTCTCTCTGTCTCTCTCTCTCTCTTTTTCTCCCAGCACAGCCTACCTATGTATTGCCTTTGCTGACCGTCCGTCCGCATCAGTCTACTAATTTGTCTATCTGTCTCTGAGAGCTTTTGTGCGTCTATTCAATCTGTCTGTATGGCTGTCTATCTCTGTTCAGTTGACAAATCTCTGTGTATGCTTGTCTGCCGGTCTGTCAACGACTGTGCCTGTGTCTCTGTCTTTCTCTTCCTGTCTATTCCTGCCTGACTGCCTGTCTATTTGTCTGCCTGCCTGCCTATCTGTCTGTCTGTCTGTCTGTCTCTCTCAATGTGATCTCTCTCTCTCCCGCAACCTGCATTTCTTTCCCTGCAGGACATGTCAGCATGTGTTCAGAGCAGATCAAAAGAGATCAAACACACCACAGTAAAATTTTAATGACCGCTCTCTCCACATCTCTGCTGTTTCATTGATTTCTTTGTCTTTGGAACAGAAAGCTTTTGAGAAGCACAGAGAGAGAGAGAGAAAGAGAGAGAGAGAGAGAGAGAGAGAGAGAGAGAGAGAGAGAGAGACAGACAGACAGACAGACGGAGAGAAACAGACAGACAGAAAGAGACAGATACACACACAGACATGAAGAGGTACAACCCCTCCCCCCCAAAAAAAAATCCGAAGAGAACTTCAGATTCAGAAAACATCACTAATACCTTTCCTGTTGTTTGATTGCTTCTTCAACACAATAGTTTCCATTCCTGCAAACGATTACAGTAAAAGAACAAGCACAGGCAATAAAAAGTAAAAATCATCAACCCTCCAAAAGTTTTATGGAGAGCTTTTTGTGTGTAGCATCCTAATCCTCTCATTAAGGCAGCTTTTCTTTTCTATTGTCGGGGAAGTCTGCCATGCCAAAGTAAACAGTCTCCACAGACTATTGGGAACAAGAGGAACAGAATAGACAAAAGCATAAGCACCTAGGGAAACCGTTTACCTAAGCTTCCTAACACCCATTATGTTTCAGCCACCACACACGGTGATACATAAAGAAAGATGGGAAGCATTACTTTACAAAAAAACCCAGACTAAAGAAACAAAGGAAAACTTAGCAACACAAAAACAACCCCGCAGCTAAGCTTTGAATTCTGCAAATATATGTCGCTACAAATGTCAGTATGAACTTGATGCAAATACGACCCGCCACCATTGCGCAGTGATCAGCACTTGGTTAAAAGGCTGATATGTCGCTTTCGCGGGTTTGAATCCCATAAAAACAGAAGAATTTTTCAAAAATGTGATGGAACGGATGATCAGAGGAGGGACACAAATTTTGACGAACAATGGCAGCACCTTGACAGTAATCTTTATAAACCGGTCCTCTGCAGAACAATGATGGTAGACAGACTGCTCCAGTATCACGTAACTATCACTACCTAAAAGACAGACTGCTCCGGTATCACATAACTATCACTACCTAAGAAAACAGAGCGTCGCACAATTCACAGGTGTGTCCCGATTTAGAAATACGACGCTGCGACAAGTCTCTCAGGGCATGGGAGATAATCTGAATTACCGCCCTGTCACACTAGATCTAGCATACAAACAATAGTGTTAAATGAAAAATAGCTCAATTCACACCCCCCCCCCCCTCTCTCTCTCTCTCTCTTTCTCTCTAGTGGACGGGATAGCCTGGTGGTTAGAGTGATGCGCATTGCGCTCGTGATCTGCGGGCCCAGGTTCGAATTTCGTTCACTAGGATTTTTCCTCTGGAGTTAACATCAGTGCCGACTCCACTTTCCCCAAAAGTCTTTCGGATGAGACTATAAACCGATGTCCCGTGTGCGAACCACGCAGAACATCTTGCGCACACGTTAAAATCTGTTCCGCTTTTCGGAAGAGTAGGCCATTGTGTGCTGGTGGGAATGGATGACAACATTTACAAAACTGCATACAATTGGGGGCTGGATGTAAAAAAGCACTTGAGTGTTTATTCTTCATTCTCGAAATGAAAGAATGAAATACATAAATGAAATCTCTTCTGTCTCTCTCTGTCTCAACACACACACACACACACACACACACACACACACACACACACACACACACACACACACACACACACACACACACCTGGCTACATTGGGATCCAGCGGCCTTCTACCCAGAGTGAGTGTGCTGCGGGCTCATTTTGAAGACTGGAACAAACTTCACCACTTTACGAATGCCAGTTTGAGTGTTGCTCAAATTACCTGACCAACACTGCAGGTGTCTGTATCTCTCAGGCCGACTGATGTCAGGGATGTATTAATATGATAGTAGAGTATAGCCCTGTCAAGAAGTCTAAAGCACATAAGCTGAAAGGATTGCATTGATCTAGAAGAGTACAGTTGACCCAAATGCATTATGAGCTGACAGGATTGCAGTTTAGCCGCACTGAAAGGCTGACTTCACTTGGTGGAAACAGGGCTTTGGGGATGGCATCCCTTTATGATTTCTTGTTATCTCAAGTGTCTTTGACAGGGGCTGTGACCAATTCATTTCTTCTTGCTTTCTTGTGACGGATCTATTCTGAATGTTTCAGAGTGTATTTTGGTTGTAAGCTGTTCTTACCTGTGCTTTAGTAGCAACAGCTGTAATTCTATGAATGTAATCTTATAAGGGATACTAATGTGCAACATATTTGCATCCAAACAGCCGCCATTGAGCAGTGGTTAGCGTCTTGGGTTAGGGACTGGGAGTCAGAGATATCTTGGACTGGCTAGCATCTACCAAAGTGTATGCGCTGTTGGCTAATTTAGAAGACAAGGACCACATAGTCGATCTTCATCCACTTTCCGAATGCCATTTTGAGACTGTTGTTCAAATGACCTGACCAACACTGCAGGTGTTTGTATCTGTCAGGCCTGGTTTGCGCCAGAATATAAATGTCACTATGATAGGGAGCTTAGAGTTCAGGCCTGTCATGTAGTCTCTAAGGAGGTGCCCTTCCATAGCAGCATTATTACATCATCTTCATCCTCATTGATTATCATGCAACAAAAGAAAATTGCCTGACTCGGTGGGCCCTGTTGCTCGAATGTCAATGATAACCTCAGTTTTGGCTTTTTGCATACTTCTGTGCCTGTGGTGAGGTTGTGTCAAAGCCTTTGGGGTTAAGGGTTGGATGCTCACGAGGAGCGGTCGTTGGAAGGACGTTGTGGTGGCTGCCACCCAGGTTGGGTGCCTAACAGTCTGGCTCCGCAACTGAGCTATTACTGTCACCAGTAGGAGGCTTAGTAGGTGGTGTCCTGCGTATGTTAGCTCAGAACAGGCACAACTGAACACCACCAAAGTGACCCAGCAGCAGTGCAGGGGCCTACTGGCTGGTGGCCCTATGGCGGCCTGACACTGATAGGCTCCCTGTGGACTTCTGATCCCGAGGATGTGGCATGATGAATGGCATGGTAGTGGCGGAGATGTTGAAATGAGCGGCGTGGGAACGGCAGAACAGAAACGTCATAGACAATGAAGCGGCAAAAATCCCCAAACCAAAGTGTACCCCTTACCAGACAGCCATAATCTATTTTCAAGAAGTACCATGTTTAATTAACCATTCTCATACCGAGCAATATCAAAAACCAAGGTATTCTGATTCTGTGCAAAAAGCCAAGACATGCCATTTGCATGGAACTTGTAACAACATATCAACTGTAAGAGAAATGGAGAAAATGATACAATAAAATAGATAGGAGACACAATCCTAACACACAAAAACTAAAGAAGATGAAAGGCAACCACAGAAGTAGCGAAACAACATTAGAACAGCTGTTTCTTTTGATATAATAAAATTAATGAGAAAGAAAACATAGAAAGAACAATAGAAAACAAACTCTAATCCTATTGTAACACAGCGGACAGCTGTATAACACCATGGGTACAGGACACAGTCAGTGAGAATGTGATCTCTTAAAAACGAGAGACTGCATGAATTGTACATTTCACGGAATAGGCCAGCTATAATTTAAGGCGAGGTCAAAATCACCACCCAACCAAACAGAGTGTGGCACACACAATTCGCAGGTGTGTCCCGATTTAGAAACACAACGCTGATGGCATGGGAGGTAATCTAATTACCACTCATCACACTAGTATAGTGTGATATGAAGACAGCCACTATACTAAACAACACTCTGGAATAATATCAGCTTCAACAGTCTGAACCACAAAGACCCACAGAAAAGTTAACATGTACAAACTCTTCCCTGCCATAAACCCTAAGGGAAATAACTTTTGCAAGTCTCCCACTGATGATACATATCTGTTACTGGGGGCATGGCAGTTAAGGAACGTCGTTTAGATTAGCACTGATCTAGATCTAGATCTAGTAATCCCGACAATTTAAAAAACCCAGAAAAACGACTAAAGTGGGTCATTAACAGTTGATTCACTAGAGGCAAATATGTCGGACACCATGTTTTTGTTCTTTTTCTGCGCAAACATGTTGAATAGTTGTGGATTTAATTTCCCTAAGACAGGTCACAACATGCACAATGCTCCATGTTCAGGACAATACATCTCCAAAGATATTCACTTAGGAAAAGTGTGTATGTGATAGGCGCGAGTTCATGCGTGCATTCGTGTGCGTGTGTGTGTATGCCAGCTTGCGTGCGTGTGTTTGTGTGAGATTCTATCTATCTATCTATCTATTTATCTTGCCCCTACAGTTTCATCTAATAATTATCTGTCCTTGCCTTCAATGGCCTAAATTCCCATCACCCTGCTGAAGCATATAACCTGTGTGTGTGTGTGTGTGCATGCGCGCATGCGTGCGTGCGTGCGTGCGTTTGTGTGTATTTGAATTTGTTAAACTATTTATCATGGTTGGTTGCATGTGTGGGAGTGGAATGGATGCAAGTGCTTTGATTTGGGGTTTTCTTACAAGATATAGCGCTATATAAATTCCATTTATTATCATTATTTTTAATCATTATTATTTTCTATCTATCTATCTATCTATCTATCTATCTATCTATCTATCTATCTATCTATCTATCTATCTATCTATCTATCTATCTATAGCACATATATAACTCTGTGTGTGTATGTGTGTGTGAAGGGAGGGGTTACAAAGCAAAGCAAAGTTAAATGAGAAAAGCACAGGGATTTTGGATTGCTAGTGAACTAGTTGTCTCAGCTAGCTTTTTTCTTTGCCTTTTTCTTTGTCACAGCCTTTTCTCCATGTCATAAAATACAGAAAATGCATTTACCAAAATTTCACAAAACTGTATTTTTTATGATTATGTCATATCAAAATTGAAAATAATATTAGAACATTTATTTGTTTATATTTATTTCAATTAGAACATTTTACGTTATATGCGCGAAATAGGACTTACTGTAAACATTCACAAGTGACTTGTTTTCAAAACTAATATATGTCACTACTGTTTCACCAAGAAATGGCTGGGCTGTCTCATCACACACAAAATGGCTGAATTAATTATTTAACTGGACAACGAAAACAAACACTCTAATTCTGTACAAACGTTAAAAAGGGAGACTACAAGTCTTCCCTTCTGACCCACAAGGCACCACCAACAGCAGGATCAGCCACTGCAAGACCTTCAGGATTCCACAGCAACTTGTCACAGGTAACAACACTTCAACACCACTGCTAAGAGCAAGGACACCTCTGCGACTGCTACTTTCCCCAACCCTTAGCGCTTTTCACCAGAGAAGGCCATGCCCAGCCTGCAGGCTTTGAGCGTTTACAGCAACATTTCTGGTTATGTACACGAAACATTAAACGTGGTGAAAGTTTGCACATATGCTTGTGGATAAATGTATTATTCTATGTCAAAATGTTAAACTCTCTTGTGAATATTTTGTTTGTGATATTTAAAAAAGAATAACGTTTTGGTTAAAACCCTTCTTTTTGTTGTCATGCATGTCCACAATCACAGAGACTCCATAAAATCACAATACACAGAACAAAATCACAATACACACAACAAAATCACATACACACAACAAAATCACAATACACAACAACATCACAACGCACACACACACAACAAAATCACAACACACACACACAACATCACAATACACACAACATCACAACACACAACAGCATCACAATGAACACAACATCACAATACACACAACAACATCACAATACACACAACAAAATCACAATACACACAACACAATCACAGTACACACAACACAATCATATTACACACACAACACAATCATGGTACATATAACAGCACACACACACGAATCACAGCACACACAACAAAATCACAGTGCACACAACAGAATCACAGTACACACACAACAGAATCACAGTACACACAACAGAATCACAGTACAGTACACAATACAGAATCACAGTACACACACAACAAAATCACAGTACACACACAACAGAATCACAGTACACACAACAGAATCACAGTACATACAACAGAATCACAGTACACACACAACATAATCACAGTACACACAACAGAATCACAGTACACACACAACAGAATCAAAGTACACACAACAGAATCACAGTACACACAACAAAATCTTGGTACATATAACAAAATCACAGTACACACACAACAGAACCACAATGCATATAACAAAATCACAGAACACGCACAACAGAATCACAGTACACACACGAGAATCACAGTGCACAAAA
>CM054163.1:39055620-39060620 GCA_028751875.1 Rapana venosa
GGACTGAGAGACAGGTCAGAGCAGTGACCAGGGAGGGGATAGGAACTGCAGATGACGTCACGACACAAAGAGCACAGTTCTCAGAAAGGCAGTGCAATTGTTGTGAAACTGCTCCCCTGCAAAAACAAAGGCAGGATTTTGAGAAGTGCCCGGAAGCTGAAGTCATCTGACAAGTTCTCCAATGTGTATGTCGGGGAGAATTTCCAGGCGTCATAATGACAGAGACGTCAAGGAGTGCAAGACGACGCAGGTAACTGTACAATGCCGGTCAGAAAGCCAGACTCCACTTTGACCATAATTATGACCCCAGAAGGAATTCTTTACATTGACATCAGCCAGAGTAGAGTGACACTTCTGAAGAAAATTGATCGTGTGTACAGATAGGAACAGTAGAGAAACAAGTGAAACACAGATAGGAGCAGTAGATAAACAAGTGAAACACAGAGAGGAACAGTAGAGAAACAAGTGAAACACAGAGAGGAACAGTAGAGAAACAAGTGAAACACGTATAGGAACAGTAGAGAAACAAGTGAAACACAGAGAGGAACAGAACAGAAACAAGTGAAACACAGATAGGAACAGTAGAGAAACACGTGAAACACGGATAGGAACAGACCAGAAACAAGTGAAACACAGATAGGAACAGTAGAGAAACAAGTGAAACACAGATAGGAACAGACCAGAAACAAGTGAAACACGGATAGGAACAGAACAGAAACAAGTGAAACACAGATAGGAACAAAACAGAAACAAGTGAAACACGGATAGGAACAGAACAGAAACAAGTGAAACATAGGAACAAAACAGAAACAAATGAAACACAGATAGGAACAGAACAGAAACAAGTGAAACACAGGAACAGAACAGACAACGTGAAACAGATAGGAACAGAACAGAACAACTTGACCACTGAATTAGAACACAAAGGAAAATCTTAATTGACATCAGCCAAGAGAGTGAAACTCAGATAGAACGTGTCTGTGTTTCAACATGTTGAACTGAAGGACACTGAACCAGATAGCAGGCCCATCCAGGAGGGCAGCATAATGTGTCAGACTCTTACCAGTAGAGAAAGCAAGTGACAACACATTAGGAACAGTAGGAATACAAGTGAAACACGTATAGGATTCAGTAGAGAACAAGTGAAACAAGAGGGACAGACAGAACAAGTGAACAGCAGCAGATAGGAACAGTAGAGAAACACGTGAAACAGGTAGGAACAGACAGAAACAAGTGAAACACAGATAGAACGGTAGGAGAACAAGGAATCTACACTGTCATACGCTACGAAACAGTTGAACACCGGATGATATCAGTAACTGAAACTATCGTGAACTATCACGTATATGAACAAAACAGAAACATGTGATATCACTGGATAGACCGAACGAAATCAAGTGAAACCACGATAATCGACCAGATATCATGATCAACCCATTGATAGGAACAGCACAGTAAACAAGTGTTAAACACCGAACGAACAGAAACAGTGAAACCACATGATTAGGAACAACACTGAAACCAGTGTAAACACAGAATCTGAATCCAGAACACAAGTGAAACACAGATGGACACACGATAACATAGTTACACACTGTAAATCTGTTCCCTGTGTTTTCACTGTTCTTCTGTACTGAAGGTCACCTGACAGAGAGCAGGCCTCCAGCGGTCAGCCATGATTTGTTTACTGCCCTCCTTCCCATCTGATTGTAGGCTGCTTCCTATTCCCTTTTAACCAGCTACCTTTGCTACCCAGTGTCGATACTGTACTCCTGATCTTAGGATTCACGAACTCAAAGGTCACTGACCCGCGCAGTGCAGCCTGCTGGACATAGGGGACAGAGGGGACAGACAGACAAACAGCAGCAGAAGGCAGACAGACAGACAGACGGACAGACAGTGACAGCAGCAGAAGGCAGGCACCTCAGCCCTGTGTAGGGGATCAAGGAGCCCTGTCTCCACCCTGTCTATACCTTGTCTACACCCTGTCTCCACCCTGTCTATATTCTGTCTCCACCCTGTCTATATTCTGTCTCCATCCTGTCTATATTCTGTCTCCACCCTGTCTATATTCTGTCTCCACCCTGTCTATATTCTGTCTCCACCCTGTCTATATTCTGTCTCCATTCTGTCTACTGTTCTGTTCTCCTACCCTGTCTATATTCTGTCTCCACCCTGTCTAATCTCTGTCTCCACCTGTCTATACTTCTGTCTACACCCTGTCCACCTCCCTCTGTCTCCACCCTGTCTCCTACCCTGTCTCACCTTGTCTATACCCTGTCTCCACTGTCTCCCGTCTATACCTGTCTACACCCTGTCTATACCCTGTCTAACCCTGTCTATACCCTGTCTAATCTGTCTCCACCTGTCTTCTTCTACCCTGTCTCACCCTGTCTCCACCCTGTCTACACCCTGTCTACACCCTGTCTACACCCTGTCTACACCCTGTCTACACCCTGTCTACACCCTGTCTACACCCTGTCTATACCCTGTCTCCACCCTGTCTATACCCTGTTTCCACCCTGTCTACACCCTGTCTCCACCCTGTCTACACCCTGTCTCCACCCTGTCTATATTCTGTCTCCACCTGTCTCCACTTCTGTCTCCACCCTGTCTCCACCCTGTCTCCACCTGTCTTCATCCTGTCTCCACCTGTCTCCCCACACCTGTCTCACACCCTGTCTATATCCTGTCTCCACCTGTCTATTCTCTCATGTCTCCACCCTGTCTCACACCCTGTCTCCACCCTGTCTCCACCCTGTCTCCACCCTGTCTCCACCCTGTCTATACCCTGTCTCCACCCTGTCTATACCCTGTCTCCACCCTGTCTACACCCTGTCTACACCCTGTCTATACCCTGTCTACACCGTCTACACCCTGTCTCCACCCTGTCTCCACCCTGTCTCCACCCTGTCTATACCCTGTCTCCACCCTGTCTACACCCTGTCTCCACCCTGTCTACACCCTGTCTATACCCTGTCTCCACCCTGTCTCCACCCTGTCTCCACCCTGTCTATACCCTGTTTCACCTGTCTCCACCCTGTCTCCACCTGTCTCCACCCTGTCTCCACCCTGTCTATACCCTGTCTCCACCCTGTCTATACCCTGTCTCCACCCTGTCTACACCCTGTCTCCACCCTGTCTACACCCTGTCTATACCCAGTCTATACCCTGTCTCCACCCTGTCTATACCCTGTCTATATCCTGTCTATACCCTGTCTCCACCCTGTCTACACCCTGTCTATACCCTGTCTACACCCTGTCTATACCCTGTCTATACCCTGTCTATATCCTGTCTATACCCTGTCTACTCACTCACTCACTCATCCCTTGGTCGGGACGACCGTTGGGGTACCCGCACGGACGCTGCAAGTGGACCGCCAAATGGTTCTGTCCTGGGCTGCTTTCAGGAGGCTTGGTACAGTGAGGCCGGTCCACTCCTTGATGTTGGATATCCAGCTTTTGAGTGGTCGTCCCTGCCTCCTTGCTCCTTCCACCATTCCCTGCAGGACTGTCTTTGACAGGCTGTTATGCCTTGTTGTGTGGCCAGACCACTTCACTGCCGATTTAGAACGTCGCATTCAAGCCTTTGAGATGAAGTGCCTCAGGCGGATCCTGAACATCACCTACAGAGACCGCAAAACCAATGACTACGTCTGGCAGCAGATCGAGGCACTGGCTGGCAAACAAGAACCATTGCTAGATACAGTCAAACGGAGGACCCTGTCTACACCCTGTCTATACCCTGTCTCCACCCTGTCTCCACCCTGTCTATACCCTGTCTATACCCTGTCTATACCCTGTCTATCCACCCTGTCTCCACCCTGTCTATACCCTGTCTCCACCCTGTCTATACCCTGTCTCCACCCTGTCTATACCCTGTCTACACCCTGTCTCCACCCTGTCTATACCCTGTCTCCACCCTGTCTATACCCTGTCTCCACCCTGTCTATACCCTGTCTATACCCTGTCTCCACCCTGTCTATACCCTGTCTCCACCCTGTCTCCACCCTGTCTCCACCCTGTCTATACCCTGTCTCCACCCTGTCTCCACCCTGTCTCCACCCTGTCTACACCCTGTCTCCACCCTGTCTAACCCTGTCTACCACCTGTCTATACCCTGTCTCCACCCTGTCTATACCCGTCATCCACCACTGTCTATACCTGTCTGAACTGTCTATACCTGTCTCCACCCTGTCTCCACCGTCTCCACCCTGTCTATACCCTGTCTCCACCCGTCTATACCGTCTCCACCCTGTCTACCACCCCCTGTCTCCACACCTGTCCACACGCGCTTCCACACCGTCTCCACCCTGTCTATACCACTTATACCCTGTCTCCACCCTGTCTCCACCCTGTCTATACCCTGTCTATACCCTGTTTCCACCCTGTCTCCACCCTGTCTCCACCCTGTCTATACCCTGTTTCCACCCTGTCTACACCCTGTCTCCACCCTGTCTATACCCTGTCTCCACCCTGTCTACACCCCACACAGCGCCAACGGTGTTAACCAGGGGGCCTGGGGAACTCCACACGCACACACACACAACACACACACACACACACAACACACACACACACACACACACACACACACACACACACACACCACACACACACACACACACACACACACACAAAGACGCACACACAAAGACGCACATACAAAGACACGCACACACAAAGACACACACACACACACACACCACAAAAAACGCGCACACAGAAACACACACAAAGACCCCACACACACCACACACACACACACACACACCACACACACACACACACACAACACATGCACACGCACAAAGACACGCACGCACAACGACACGCACACACAAAAAACACGCACACACAAAGACGCACACACAAATGCACACACACAAAGACACACACAGACACAGACATACAAAGAACACAAAGACAAACATACACACAAAGACGCGCGCGCACACACACACACACACACACACACACACACACACACACACACAAAA
>CM054163.1:39068120-39073120 GCA_028751875.1 Rapana venosa
CATAACAGACAGGAAGACATAAAGAAAAAATAAATGACAGAAAAAATAATGAAAGACAGAGAGAGAAATATATAAAAATAACAGACAGAAAGAAAGACGAACAGAAAGAAAGAAAGAGAACAGAAAGAATGAAATAAGGAAAAAGAAGCAAGGAAAAAAAGAAAGAATGAATGAATGTATGAATGAGATGTAAAAAAGCACCATAAATTGAGCAATCGAAAAACAAGACACACATTTGCTAGGAAAAGAAAAAGAGAAACGGATTGAAAACACAAGCATTACACTTTCAAATTCTGTCCCCAAAGCTGTGATCTAATTCAATCCGTCCCTTGACGTTTTCTCTGCCGATTGATATAAGAAATTAATTTACTGTTTGCATGCCAGCTGCATGATGATGATATGGGGATAATGACATGAGGATGATGATGGTGATGATGATGTGAGGATGATGATGTGAATGAATTATGATGGTGATGATGATGATGATGATAGTGATAGTAATAATGATATGAGGATGATGATGGTGATGAATATGATGGTGATGATATTGATGATGGTGATGATGATGATGTCGAGATGACGATGAGATGATGACGTCATTGGATCATTCAGGCCTGGTGACGTCATTGCAATCATTGCCGGTGAACTATGGGCAGTTCTTGCAGTTTTTGAGCTGGACAAACCTGTCGGCCATGTTGTCACCAGGCGAGGATGGTTTTGAGAACGTCTTTCGTCTGTTATCTGTTATCTATTGTTGTTTCTTCGTTTTGTTTTGTTTTGTTTTTGTTTTGTACTCTTCAAGATTTCTGTTTTTTGTCTTTGCTTCTGTGTGTGTGTGTGTGTGTGTGTGTGTGTGTGTGTGTGTGTGTGTGTGTGTGTATGTGTGTGTGTGGCTCTCTGTCTCTCTCTGTCTCTCTCTGTCTCTCTGTCTGACAACCTGTTCCTCTTTTTCTCCCTCTCTTTCTTCCCTGCCCCTTTCTCTTTCTCATCTGTGTCCGCTTCTCCTTCTCTTCCTCCTCCTCACCATCATCATCTTCATCATCTTGTTCTTTTTGTTTTTCTTCTCACAGGAAAAAGTTGCTGTCCTGAAAGTAGTTCTAACTGTTAGAGCAACATAAGACTCAGTAAAGTTGTCCTAGATACCAAAACGCGCATACTCCAGTCTTGTCTCTAAGCCCTGCCAACTGTGGCTGCCCTATGACAACTGTCACCTCTGTCCTGCCAGAGCAGATCAGCTTTCACACCTCAGATCACCATACTGCTCCTCTCCTCCCACATCATGTAGGTATGCCCCCCCCCCCCCCCCCACCCTACACCTGTTCTGCCTTGAGGTAAGAAGCAGGTCAGCGCTGTCAGACGAACACCTGGCCAGACCTTGTCTATCAGCTGCCTGCAGGCGGGGTGTGGCTGCTGTTGTTGTTGTTGTTGTTGTTGTTGTTGTTGTTGCAGCTGTTGTTGTTGCAGCTGTTGTTGTTGCAGCTGTTGTTGTTGCAGCTGTTGTTGTTGCAGCTGTTGTTGTTGCAGCTGCACTGCTCCTGGCTTCTGTCTGACCCACGTCAGTCGCCTGTAGGCTTGGTGGCTCAGCAGCAGTGGTGGCGGTGTCCTCTGAGCAGGCAGCAGACAGGTAGCCATGCCACACCATGCCGGGCTGGCTGCCCTCCACCAGTATCTGGTGTCACACTGCACATGGCAGCTGTGCTATGAACGCCACGTGCAGTGCACAGCTATGCAGGCATGACTGACTTGCTGCATCTCTCTCTACCCTTCTATTCATAATATGCAACAAGTCAGTCATATCTACATAACTGTGCAGTGTACGTGGCATTCAGAACACATCTATCTATCTATCTATCTGTCTGTCTGTCTGTCTGTCTATGGTGTGTGTGTGCCACCCATTTTCTCAAGGAATCACGGGTACTTGGCCTGGCTAATCAACGCTGTGACAACGTGGAGGGCTTGTGCCAATGTTGTTGGGAGTTCTGGAGACAAGTTGGTATGTATCATGTATACATATTATTTTATTTTATTTTTTATTCTTTTATATCGAGGATAATGGAATAAGCACATGTGCTTTTTTACATCCAGTCCCCGTGTGTATGCTGTTTTGTAAATTTTGTCATCTGTTCCCATCGGCACACAATGGCCTACTATTACGAAAAGCGGAACAGATTTAACGTGCGCGCAAGATGTTCTGCGTGCGTTCGCACACGGGGCCTCAGTTTATAGTCTCATCCGAAGGACTTTTGGGGAGAGTGGAGTCTGCACTGATGTGAACTCCAGGGGAAAATATCCCCTTGAACGGGAATCGAACCCGGATCGTCAGATTACGAGCGCAATGTTCTGACCACTAGGCTATACCGTCCCCCCAAACATAGAACCAGATTATTAGTCCTGCTTGCAGCGCTTTGCATCACACTTTCTTGGAGCTTTAAGGATTCTATAAACTTAGGAGTAATTTGTGTCTAGTTATGGCATTATGCTTGTTGTGTGATGGCATGTACGTGCAATATTTCGTGTTTCCACAAGAAAAGAAGGAATAAAAAACTTTTTTATTATGGAGAAATAACAAGTTAGTAAGATGTGCCGATGAGCATAATCCAGGCAGTTTATCACACATCACACACACACACACACACACACACACACACACACACACACACACACACACACACACACACACACACACACACACACACACACACACACACACACACACACACACACACACATACACACAGTCTACCGCCGTTATAGGGCCAGCTGCCAGCCTCCATATTTCCTTTCTGTTCTATAACTCTTTCCTTGTCTAACATCTGGTGTCTCTCGCTGTGTCTTAAGTTGGCAGACACACACAGTTCTTGCCATTTGCCAAGTAAGTGGGTCTTAGGGGCAACCATCTCATCCCAGCCCCTTTCACCCCCCCCCCTCCCTCCACTTCTTCACCACCTCTACCACTCTTCCTCCTTGGTTCCAGTCTTGTTCTGTCTTCCCTCAGGCGAAGTGGGGACCCTGACTCTTCTCTGCCCGCTACCTCTCATGACCTGCACACCTCCCCCTCCCCCTCCCTCCTGCATCCTTCGCCCGACCATCTCCTAGTTTGCTACAGCCATAATTGGCTGCACAAGATGCTGTATGGTGTGTGTAAATGTTTCTGTTCTTGCTGACTCAGAGAGAGACAGAGAGAGAGAGAGAGAGAGAGAGACAGACAGACAGACAGATAGACAGACAGAGACACAGGGAGACAGAGACACAGAGAGAGACAGAGAAAGAGAGAGAGGGAGTGGGGGAGGGAGGGAGGGAGGAAGAGATAGATAGATAGATAGATAGAAGAGAGAGAGAGAGAGAGAGAGAGAGAGGAGAGAAGAGAGAGAGAGAGAGAGAGACAGACAGACAGACAGATAGACAGACAGGCAGACAGACAGGGTGAGGGTTTGATTCTGTGACTGTCATTTTTCTTTCCCCCCTCTCTTCTATTCTCTCTCCTCTTCTCTCTTTTCCCTCTCCATTCTTTCTCCCTATTCTCTCCCATTCTCTCATCCCCCTACCCTCTCCCTGCTCTCCCTCCCATCCTCTCCCTCACCCCTTCAGACGGGCAATGTCTCCGTTACTGTTGAAGGGAAGCAGAGATTGTTTAGAGCTGTGCTGCCTCTGGGCGTTGCGGCAAAGAGAGGAGGAGAGAGAGACAGAGAGAGAGAGAGAGACACACACACAGAGCTGTCTATAATGATGGCATCAGCTGCCTCAGTCTGACCGCTCTGCGTTCTGTGCTTCAAGCAATGGCATGCAGTGCTGGTCTATGCTCATGGGAATATTGATACTATTCAACTTTGCTTTCTTTCATTTTACATTTGTAGACCTTTGCGGGATTTCTGCATGTTTGGGGGTGGGGTTTCTTTCGTTCCGTGGCTAGCGCTCCGAGGCTCCCCAAGGTAGGGTTGTGTGGTTAGCGTGTGAGAGTGTTGGTCACCCTTCAGTGAGTCTAGCGCCTTCCAGCCTCGGGGATGATGTCTGAACACGACACCGGTGTGCATGCGTCTTGATTCAGTCCTTCTTACTGCGTCTTGATTCAGTCCTTCTTACTGCGTCTTGATTCAGTCCTTCTTACTGCGTCTTGATTCAGTCCTTCTTACTGCGTCTTGATTCAGTCCTTCTTACTGCGTCTTGATTCAGTCCTTCTTACTGCGTCTTGATTTTTGTCAGTCCTTCTTACTGCGTCTTGATTCAGTCCTTCTTACTGCGTCTTGATTCAGTCCTTCTTACTGCGTCTTGGTTCATTCCTTCTTACTGCGTCTTGATTCAGTCCTTCTTACTGCGTCTTGGTTCAGTCCTTCTTACTGCGTCTTGATTCAGTCCTTCTTACTGCGTCTTGATTCAGTCCTTCTTACTGCGTCTTGATTCAGTCCTTCTTACTGCGTCTTGATTTTTGTCAGTCCTTCTTACTGCGTCTTGATTCAGTCCTTCTTACTGCGTCTTGATTTTTTGTCAGTCCTTCTTACTGCGTCTTGGTTTTGTCAGTCCTTACTGCGTCTTGGTTTTTGTCAGTCCTTCTTACTGCGTCTTGGCACGAATGGCCTGCTCTTCCGAAAGGATTTTGCGCGTGTCTCAATACACAGGGCATGGGTGGGTAAAGGGTGGGTAAAGGGTGGGTAAAGGGTGGGTAAAGGAAGGGTGGGTAAAGGGTGGGTAAAGGGTGGGTAAAACAGTCGGATCAGCAACATCTCACCATTGGTGAAGCTCAGAGCTGTAGCTGAGGAACAGCCAACTGGAGGAAAGTCTCCTCTAAAGGGTTCTCGGTACTGATGTTAACTCCGGGGGAACATTTCCCTTGAAACAGGGTCTCTGTGGTGGTTGGAACCTAGGCTCAATCCTGGGCCGTCAAATCACGTGTAGACGCTTCATACTTCGCATGCTTTTTAAGATAAAGAGGGAGGGGGGGGGGGGGTAGCCTAGTGGTTAGAGCGTTGCGCTCGAGATCTGACATCCAGTGATCGAGCCACCGC
>CM054163.1:39078120-39103120 GCA_028751875.1 Rapana venosa
TGTGAGCTAAGTCCAATGACTCCTTAGGGAATGAAGGAATGAAGGGAAAGAGAGGAAGGAGAGAGAGAGGATTTCCGCCATGGTGTTCAGACAGACTGGCAGCTTCCTGAAAGATAATGACGTCAGGAAGTCAGGGGAGACAACATTCACCGTCCCCATAAACCCCCCCTCTCCCTTTGACGTTTGTCAACTCTCCCTCTGTCTGTCTGCCTGTCTGTCTGTCTCTGTCTGTCTGTCTGTCTCTCTTCTCACTCTTGTTTGCCTCTGTCTCTTTCCTTCTTTTTCTCTCTGTACCTCTCCGTCACTCTCTCTTTGTCTATCTATTTTTATTTTTTATTTTTATTTTTTATTGTATACCACTTTAAGTCACGAGATTTCTCTGCGTGAAATTCGGGCTGCTCTCCCCGGGGAGAGCGCGTCGCCACAAGAGCTGCGCCACCCTTTCTTTTTTCTTGTCTGAAACTGTATTTGTTTCCCTATGAGTGGCTTTTTTCTAAGAATTTTGCCAGGGACAACTCTCTTGTTGCGTGGGTTCTTTTACGTGCGCTGAAAATTTTGTGTAACACACGGGACCTCGGTTTATCGTCTCATCCGAAAGACTAGCGCCCAGACCACGACTCATGGTCTAATGGATGGGGGAAAGTTTTGGGCCCAAACGGGATTCGAACCACCGCATACTTCCGACCCGGACTTTTGGCTTTCTAGACAGGCGCGTTACCTCTAGACCCCCGATCCACTGTGTCTCTCTGTTCCTCTCTATCTGGCTGGGGGGATGACGTGACGGGATGAGAACTGAAGTGGTGTGCTGTTAGTAAGCCGCTGCAAATTTTTGCATTTTAGCTTCAAAATGTCAGTTACTGGCCTTCCAGCAACTGTAATAACAACTTTAAACGCCCTGCTGATCGACAACGTCGTATCGAGTTGGAAAGTCGCGGGGGAGAGCGGCAGCGTTGTGTTCGTCTTGCGAATGAAGCCAGCTGACAAGTCAGTGTCAACAGAAATGGCGACCCGGTGCTGAACCGTAACTCCCGAGTTCAGTACTATCGCAAAAATCCCCCATGTCAAATCCGTCGCGACCTCCAAAGAAGCAGACAACACCAAGAAAGACAGGCAAGTCGCCAATGTGACAATGACAATGTCTTGGAAGAGCCGGTCTTGTGTAACATTGACTCCCTGCTCGATGTGGAAACAGAAGAAAAACAAACCAGCGTGCACACAGAACTGTGTGTCAGCAGTGCAGTGAATGCCTCGTCCACACCAGATTTACTTGATCTACTGTGTGATCCAGCAACAGACAGCAAGATCGGTGTGTCTTCTGAGGCGTCTGATGTGCAGGAAGAGCTGACAGTTGGCTGCACAGTGGATGACTCTGATACTGGTATTGTGAAACAGTATGTGTCTACTCTAACTGACAAACGTGTGCAGCGTCGATTACGGGACAGCAAGAGAAACACACGGTTTCGAAAGGTTGTGGTACATAGTTCAGGCGATCAAAAAATTTGTGATGTGTGAATCAGATGACATCGCCCTGGAATACTCTTGTAATGGAGATACTGGCGAGGAATCTAATTGTGTGTTCTGGTACAGCAAGCAAGAAGAGAAAAACATGTTGACAGAAGAACGTGTCAGGCTTGCCAGACTTCGTAAAGGTAAGCAGTGTCCTAACACACAACAAGCTGAGACAGTGGAGCATGCTGAGCGGGAATTACATAATCTTCGGGACCTGATCCGGTTTTACATGGGCTGACTTCGCTGGCTGCAGACTGGAAAAGGAAAGGCTGTTTTGAAAATTGAGACACGGACAATAGTGTATCGAATCTTGATGTACATACCACTACTGCCATGGTTTCCATGTCATTGTAATCGCGTCGCGTTCGATATCGTTTGTTACCGCGCCGCAGCGCTATATGGCTTGATTGCTAAATAGCAATAAATTTTGTCAATAAATTTTGTCAAATTGTCTCTATCTGGCTGTCTGTCTCGTTTGTCTCTGTCTGTCTGTCTGTCCGTGTCTATGAGGGGACGGGACAGCCTGGGGGTTAGAGTGATGCACATTTTGCATTGCGCTCGTGATCTGCTGACCCGGGTTCGAATCTCGTTCGAGAGGATTTTTCCTCTGGAGTTAACATCAGTGCCGACTCCACTTCCCCTAAAAGTCCTTCAGATGAGACTATAAACCGAGGTCCCGTGTGCGAACGCACGCAGAACATATTGTGCACACGTCAAAACCTGTTCCGCTTTTCGGAAGAGTAGGCCATTGTGTGCCGGTAGGAGCGGATGACAAATGTACAAAAACTGCATACACACGAGGACTAAACACCTGAGTACTTATTCCATTATACTCGAAATAAAAGAATGAAAAAGATAAATAAAAGAATGAAATGAAATCTGTCTGCCTGTCTGTCTGTCTGCCTGTCTGTCTGTCTGCCTGCCTGTCTGTCTGTCTGTCTGTCTGTCTGCCTGTCTGTCTGTCTGCCTGTCTGTCTGTCTGTCTGCCTGCCTGTCTGTCTGTCTGTCTGTCTGCCTGTCTGTCTGTCTGCCTGTCTGTCTGTCTGTCTGCCTGTCTGTCTGTCTGCCTGTCTGTCTGTCTGCCTCACTGCCCTCCCCTCAGTGTGTCCATCTGTCCAGCAGTGCCGGACGTTCATCAGAGGTCACCTGGCCCTTCAAACTACATCCCCTGTGTTCAAGGAATGTCACACTGAGGCAGGGAGAGGAAGGAAGGAAGGAGCTGTTTTGTTCTGTTTCACCTGTCTCCATCACAGCGTCTGCTAATACTGTCTTGAAACACCAAAGCAGGTCAGATAAGTGGCTTAGGTATCACTTTGTATTTGGATAGTTTGTGGGGTTTTCTCGTTCCTCGGCTAGAGCTCTGAGATTCCCACTGGTGAAATTTTACCTATGCGACCCGTTTTTGCCCACCATGAAGGTAGCCGCATTCCGACTTAGGTGGTGTATGCTGGGTAATTTCGTATTTCCTGTGCTTATTTGATATTTCGAATGTATATATATACAAAGGGAACTAAGGCACTGGCAGGTCTGCATTGAAGTTTACCTGAGAGATCATACAATTTCCCACACTCAGTTTGAACCCCCGACTTCACGGACTCAGGGGATGGAAGTGGAACGGTGTTAACCACTCGGCGATAGCGTCCGCCAGGTGGTTTGTATCCTCCTCCTTGAATGACAGTTCCTGTATAGGCTGAAGGCTGACACGAAGTCACACCTCCCCCCCCCCCCCCCTAAAGAATTTGCATTGCTCTATGAACATACCCATCCCACAGTGAAGTCAGGAGTAACATGAACAGGTTTGAGTTGTTCAGAACACACACAGTACACTACAGTGCAGCACAGTGCAGTACAGTACAGTGCAGTACAGCACAGTGCAGTCATGTAAGTTACGTTACCGTGCAGACTGCAGACCCTTCAGGGAAGGAAGGAAGAGAAAAGAAATGAGAGAAAGAGTTGTTGTTGGTGTTGTTGTTGTTGTTGTCTTTCCATTTAACGTCTTTTCACTATGTGATGTTAGACAAAAGAGTGTTGACGTCATGGTGTTCAGACAGACTGACAGCTTCCTGACAGATAATGACGTCAGGAAGTCAGGGGAGACAAACATCACCTAACCCCATTTCTGCTCTCTCTCTCTGTCCGTCTGTCTGTCCATCTGTCTGTGTGTCTATCTGTCTGTCTGTCTGTCATTTAGTCTGTCTGTCTGTCAGTCTCCCTCTCTCTCTCCATCTGTCTTTCCCCTCTCTGTCTGCCTGTCTGTCTGAACATAGGTACATGTTTCCTCTGTCATGCCTTGCCCCCCACACTGTCCCTTTCCTAAGCCTGCTGTTGTTGTGGTTAGGTATGGGTGTTGTGGGGTAAGGGAGCCCCGTTATCAAGGTTTCCATCTACATGTCCTGTACACTTCATTTCCCCTTCAGCTAATTCTCTACATCTGATTCTCCTGTCTCCCCTTTCCTTGCCTCTTCTTTATTTTTTTCGCTCTATCTCCGTTTGTTTGTCTGCCTGTCCGCTTCTGTCTCTCTCTCTCTCTCTCTCTCTCTCTCCTCTCTCTCTCTCTCTCTCTCTCTCTCTCTTCTCTCTCTCTCTCTCTTCCACTCCACTTCCCATCAAACACACACAGCCTGCCTACCTGGCCATTTGAACCCAAATTGTCCACCCACCCCCAAGACCTTGAGTGGCACTGCCGGCGCTAGTCCATGGGATAAGACAGAAGGCCGAAGCTTCACGTGCAGCACACAGTCAGTGTGCGTAAGGTGCAAGACTTACCTACATTTGTACAATTTTCCCCCGCAAGAATCTCTTAATTCTTTTTTATATTACTGGTATATAAATATGTTTATCCACAGTTTGAATTATAGTTCAATTCAGAACTGTAGAGGAGATATTGGGGTTCAAAGTAGGTGGGTGCTAACTCTCAGAACATGGATTTATAATCTAACTGCGACTATTTTGGTTTCTTACAATTGTGCAGAAAAAAACGAACCGCAACCTTCACATCGTACATAAAACGAGTTTTGTCAGAGTTACTTCCCTTTTGCAAATGGCTGCGCCCTTGCTGTGGCTTTTGCTGTGCTAGTCTTGATTTAAAGTAAACACCATTTTGAAGTTCCGTGACCCGTGATACACACCACCATACCTTCAGATAAGAAGAGAAGAGCTGAAAGAGCTAGTTAGAGAAAATTCCAAGGCAACATGTACACAAAACGACCACGATTCAACAGGGAATGTTCTGTGGTTAGTAGGAACATTGAACATGAAGAAACTGAATGTTCAGATGAAGTTAAATCTGATGAAAGCTCGTGCCACACCCACACGAAATGAAAGAAAAGTGTTGATTGATATACTGTGCTGATGATTCGTGTGAAAGCAGTGAAGAAGATGGTACATGTAGTGATGATTACAGCAGTGAGACTGACTCTGAACCAAATGAGGATGATGTTTTAAGTCAAGAGTGTGAAGGCTTCAGGTTGATTGATGTTGCTATTCTCAACCACAACATTATGTCGCAGTTGTATTGTAAGTTCTGCCATAGTGATGTGAAACTTTATGAAGTTGAAAGGAAAGGGTTGGGTAGCAAGTTTACTTTCATGTGCCCAAATAAAAAATGTGATAAGCAAGAATCTTTCCCTTATGTCTAGTTATGGCAGAGGTGCATGTGAGTATCTATTCATTGAATAGACGCTCCACTTTTGTGATGAGGTGTATCAAGTGAGATATGTACGTTGTATTTGGGATGGGGACAGACATAATGACAAAAAGTATTGATGCTGGACTATACGGTGACACTGCTGTCAACAAAACTGAATGTGTGGGTCATGTGGGCAAGAGGTTGTGGACTTGGAAAAACTCTGCAAAGGCAAAGTGTTAGCTGATGGCAGGGCTGTTGGTGGAAAGGTCAGGGTCACTGATGCACATGAACTTACTGCAGGCCTGTCATGGAAATGCTATGTGGAGAAATCCTCCTACACACTTAGTGTGTATAAGAGAGAGGAAGCGAGGGCAGTCTTTCTTTTATCCTCAGCTGTCGTCAGACACCAGGACTGTTCACAACTCGTGCAGTGGGGACTGGTGTGGCTACAAACAAGCAGAGGCAGCAGGAGCTGTCAGGGGCTACAGTCATTCCAACACTTGACCAGAATCAGTTGTGGAGGAGATCAAGCCATTTTTCAAAGACTTGGAAAGAACTGAACCTCTGCGCCTGAAAGGATATACCCAGAATGCTAATGAGAGCATCAACAACCTTAACTGGAAATTTTACCCTAAAGCAAAACACCATGACAAGAGTATTGTTAAAACTGCAGCGGCTGTAGCAGTTGTTTTCTTCAATGATGGCTGTCCCAGACTGGGTGATGATTATTATGCACAATATGAACATTAGTGTTGGACATTCCTCAGCTTCATTCTCCGCTGACAAAGATGCTTTACGCATAATGACAGCACAAAGTCAGGCCCTGCTAAATTCCAAGGAGTACAGGAAGAAGAGAAGACTCAGGAGGCTTGGTAGAGATGAGGAGCAGGCTGAACAAGGAGGTTTCCCTACCAAGCTGGTGGCCATCAGACTGTAAGGTAGGATGACTTGATGACCTGCTCTACTCTACTCTGCTCTGCTCTACTCTACTCTACTCTGCTCTGCTCTACTCTGCCTCTGCTCTGCTCTGCTCTGCTCTACTCTGCTCTGCTCTACTCTACTCTACTCTACTCTACTCTATACTCTACTCTACTCTACTCTACTCTACTCTACTCTACTCTACTCTCTACTCTACTCTCTACTCTACTCTCTACTCTACTCTGCTCTACTCTACTCTACTCTCTACTCTACTCTGCTCTACTCTACTCTCCTCTACAGTAGTGTAATAACAGGATTCTCCTCTCTGTGGCTGCTGCACCTTCTTTAGTGGCTCTGTCTTGTGGGGACAATGTCTGGAGTGGCTCAGCAGACCGATCCGTGCATGGCAGTCTCCGCCACACGTGGTGCAGACACATTGGACGGGGCGTTTTGCTCTCTTGTCTTCTTGAAATATGATACCGCACCCTACCGGCATAGCATACCATAGCATACCATAGCATACCAGCATAGCATACCTTAGCATACCCTGTTCTCTTTACTCTCTACACTGCTCCACTCTCACATATAATAAACAACCACCCTATTGATCATCATTTCTATGCCGATACTGTTGAAAACTTGCCTTCCCTCCTGACAAATATGTCCTACTGCCTTCAAGACATTCAAAACTGGATGACTCAGAACAAGTTACAACTTAATGCCGATAAAACCGAAGCCATGCTCATAGGGACCCAATATAAACTTTCCTCTATCACAAAAACTTCAATAGAATTCGGCAATACGTCAGTTCCTTTGTCCAACTCTGTGAAGTATTTAGGAGTAGTTCTTGACAACACACTCTCTATGAAAAAATTCATCACCCAGACCTGCCAGTCTTGCTACTATCAATTACGGCGCATAAGCGCGATTCGCAAGTATCTATCCACTGATGCAACTTCCAAGCTTGTCACATCTCTCATTCTTTCACGTTTAGACTACTGTAATTCTCTTTTGGCTGGCCTACCAGCATCATCTATCCACTCTCTTCAACGCATACAAAACTCTGCAGATCGACTGGTCCTAAGAAAGAAAAAATCTGAACACATCACTCCTATTCTGCGATCTCTTCACTGGTTGCCTGTCTCACAAAGACTGGAGTATAAAATCAATACCCTCTGTTTCAAATGTCTCCACAAATCTGCACCCTCTTATCTCTGTAACTGTCTTCACCTGTACACTCCATCCCGTTCCCTTTGTTCAGCCGCAGATACTTTGTGCTTTCGAACACCCAGATTCAAACAAACCACTGTTGGCCGTCGCTCCTTCTCTGTTTCTGGTCCATCCACCTGGAATGACCTCCCTCTTTCACTTCGTCAAAAGCCTTCACTTGATTCCTTCAAATCCAGCCTCAAAACACACTTATTTCCTACCTGAGACTTTCCCCCCACATATCTGTCCCTAATTTTCAACAGCATCTTTCACCTTCTAAGTGTTGTTCCGTGTGTGGTGTTGTGTGTGTGTGTGTGTGTGTGTGTGTGTGTGTGTGTGTGTGTGTGTGCGTGCGTGTGCGTGCGTAGTGCGCGCGCATGGATTTGAAATCTGTTGCTCATTATGTTTAAGGAGAGTTGCATGCCTGTAAATCATTGAGTGCAAGCGCTTCGATTTGTTTGTTTTTTACAAGATTCAGCGCTATATAAATTCCATATATTATTATTATTATTATTATTATTATTATTATTATTATTATTATTATTATTATTATTATTATACCAGCATAGCATACCAGCATAGCATACCATAGCATACCAGCATAGCATACCATAGCATATTATAGCATACCATAGCATGCCAGCATAGAATACCATAGCATACCATAGCATACCATAGCAGCATAGCATACCATAGCATACCAGCATAGCATACCATAGCATGCCAGCATAGAATACCATAGCATACCATAGCATACCATAGCAGCATAGCATACCATAGCATACCAGCATAGCATACCATAGCATACCAGCATAGTATACCATAGCATGCCAGCATAGAATACCATAGCATTCCATAGCATACCATAGCATACCATAGCATACCAGCATAGCATACCATAGCATACCAGCATAGCATACCATAGCATACCATAGCAGCATAGCATACCAGCATAGCATACCATAGCATACCAGCATAGCATACCATAGCATACCAGCATAGCATACCATAGTATGCCAGCATAGCATACCATAGCATGCCAGCATAGCATACCATAGAATACCAGCATAGCATACCATAGCATGCCAGCATAGCATACCATAGAATACCAGCATAGAATACCATAGCATGCCAGCATAGAATACCATAGAATACCAGCATAAAATACCGTAACATACCGTAGCGCACCATAGCATAGCATAATGATCCTGCTGTATGCTGCTCTCCCATTCCCCTCCCTACAGTACAGCCCAGGCTCCACCCTCCCCTGCCTCCTCTTTGTCACGGCAAGGAGGCAGGGGCTCGTTGTGGCAGACACGCGGGTGCAGGTCGAAGGCCCCTGTTGTGTCTCCTCACCATCCATCCTTGCCTCCTCTGCACAACTCCAGGTCTTCCCCCACCCCACACCCTCCCCCTCCCCCAGCTCTCCTCATCCCTATTCACATGCTGGACAGCCAGGAAAGGCATCAGCGGTCACTTTGTGGTATTGTCGCTATTGGGCATTCTCTAGATTAACGCCCTAGGCTTCACCCAGAAAGTGCATGGTGTCTCATTCCCCCACTGGGAATGACTGCAAGACACCAGGTACATACTGGATGAGGTCTGTCTGTCTGTCTGTCTGTCTGTCTGTTTGTCTGTCTGGCTGTGTAGGTCTGCGGTAAAGAAGGCAGCCACACCCACGGCCACTCTCTGATTGTAGAGGATTGCGTTTCTGCCGTCGTGCAAGGTACAGGCTGCTTCGATAAGCGAGAAGTGACAATCAACGGAACAATTCAAGAGAAGCAAAGTTTCGTTTTAGGCTTTGGCACTTGGCCTATCTATCCATCAGTAACTAGGACAGCTTTTGCTTCGAGCTAAGACTATAATCCGAAGACATGTGTGAGCGCGCGCGCGCGCACACACACACACACACACACACACACACACACACACACACACACACACACACACACACACACACACACACACACACACACCCACACACACACACCCCCACACACCCCCACACACACACACCCACACACACCCACACACACACTCTCTCTCTCTCTCTCTCTCTCTCTCTCTCTCTCTCTCTCTCTCTCCACTGCGGAATTCAGCACTGGTCCAGCACTGGTCCAGCACTGGTTCAGCACTGGTTCAGCACTGGTTCAGTACTGGCTCGACAATGGATCAGCAAGGGTTCAGCACTACACTGCAGCATTCAGCACTCCAGTGCAGCATCCAGCACTTCACTGCAGCATCCAGCACTACACTGCAGCATTCAGCACTCCAGTGCAGCATTCAGCACTTCACTGCGGCATCCAGCACTCCACTGCGGCATCCAGCACTTCACTGCAGCATTCAGCACTCCACTGCGGCATTCAGCACTACACTGCGGCATCCAGCACTTCACTGCAGCATTCAGCACTCCACTGCGGCATTCAGCACTACACTGCGGCATCCAGCACTTCACTGCAGCATTCAGCACTCCAGTGCAGCATTCAGCACTTCACTGCGGCATCCAGCACTTCACTGCAGCATTCAGCACTCCAGTGCAGCATTCAGCACTACACTGCGGCATTCAGCACTACACTGCGGCATCCAGCACTTCACTGCGGCATTCAGCACTCCACTGCGGCATTCAGCACTTCACTGCGGCATTCAGCACTCCACTGCGGCATTCAGCACTGGTTCAGCACAGTGCACTGTATGTGAGGGGCGGTGGGGTGAGGTAAGGAGGAGAAGATGACGGCCACTCCAGGGTTTGTCATCTGATGGATGGCCTGCTTCCAGTTCTTGTGTCCCCCCCCCCTCCTTCCCTTCATGGGGAACATCATGTATCTAGTTATACAGTTTGGGTCTGTCTGTCTGTCTGTCGTCTGTCTGTGTGTCCGAGGTACAAGCTCTCCATATAGAAAAAAGATATTGCTGTTTCCTTTTCCTCCCTCCAAAGACAAACACCCCCACTCCAAAGAGATACACATCAGATTTATGGAGATCACTTTGCTGTGTGTGTATTGAGGATGGCACTATAATACTCAGGGCTTAGTGTTCTAGCGACTTGTGTTCCTGTTGTGTGCAGTGTGCTTGATGTACAGACTTCCTGATCACCATGGCAGTGGGGTATGTAGGCTGGCTACAGCAGCCAGTGGCTGGGGCAGCGGCACACTGGCCATCTGGCCATACCTGCAGGCCCAGGTTCCAGTCTCCGGTAACGTCTGGACAGTCAAGGGGATTTTTTTTCTCCTTGCATTTTTTCCTCGTTCCTCCTCGGGGTTCACCATGTTGACATTTGTTATGCCCCCGTTCTACCCACCGTGCAGGTAGCCGCATTCCGACATCGAGGTGCTGTCTAAACTTGACCTCTGTGTGCATGACTTTTGTATTGTTTTATTTTTATCTATTTATTTGTTTATTTTTACAATTTTGTCATCTTTTCCTATGAAACAAAATGGTCTACTTTTCTGAAGTTCAGATGTTCTGCATGTGTGCGCAAACGGAGCCTCGGGTTATAGTCTCATAGAAAGGATTTTGGGGGAGTGGAGTCGGTGTTTCCAGGGGAAAGTTCGCTACAAGAGAGCTTGTGAGGTGGCTGGATCCCGGGCCCTCAGATCAGAGCACAAGGCTCTAACCACTAGACGACTTCACCCCCCCCCCCCTTCTTTTTTCTCCTTGGAATGAGCGTTGGCACTGATTCTACTGTAGTGAAATTCCTTCAGGTAAGCCTAGAATTATACACCGAGGTCTGGTGTGAAAAATACACGTTCGACATCTTGCACGTACGAAGATAACCCCACCAGCTTTTGTTGAAAAATAGGCCAGCTATGGCTGGTGGTATGGATCACACACATACATACACACACACACGCGCACGCACACACACACACACACACAGCATGCACAGGGCTGGGGCAAGGGGCGGGGTCCTCCACATTCAGCTACAACACGAAGCCGGCAGTGCCCCCCCCCCCCTCCTGTCAAGCTGTGGAGGGAGGGGGGATCAGGTTACCTCAGTCCTCACCTCTCCCTTTCTTCCCCTTTTGCCCCTCCCTCCCCCCCCCCCCCCCCCCCTCTCTCTCTCTCTCCTGCCCTCTCCCCACCATCTCTTCCACCCCCCTCTCCCGCTCCCTCTCCCACCCTAGGTCCAGACATCCAATGACCAATTCAGAGTCCAGCAGGAGACTGGCTGTGTCTTTGGGGCGGTCAGATCAGGAGAAGATGATGGCTCCATCGTCTTGGAATTCTCATTCTTCTCTGTCTCTTTCTGGCTTCCTCACAAGGGGAATGTCATGTTTATAGTGCGGCCCTGTCTGGGGTACACCATGTTTACATCAATACAGCTCCGTCTTCCAGAACACACACACACACACACACACACACACCACACAAACACGACACGACACACACACACACACAGACACAGACACACACACACACACACTAATGATTCATCTCGCATAGATATTGAGAATGACAATGTAATACATATAAGTTAGTCCTGTGGCGCCTTCAGTCTCTGCAATCGTATAATGTGTGTTTTGTGTGTGTGTGTGTGTGTGTGTGTGTGTGTGTGTGTGTGTGTGTGTGTGTGTGTATGTGTATATGTGTGTATGTGTGTGTGTGTGTGTCTGTGTGTGTGTATATGTGTGTGTATGTGTATATGTGTGTATGTGTGTGTGTGTGGTGTGTGAGTGTGTGTGTGTGTAATACACACAACGGCGCTTTTCCAATGTGGTGTGTGTTTGATATACAAAGCGTAGACTTCCTGATCATTATTTTCAATGTAGATGTAACATATTGCTTTGCACTTATTTGGAATAGATTGGATTGTGATGTGTAGTGGTGTAGTGGATCGGTGGTCTAGAGGTAACGCGCCTGCCTAGAAAGCGAAAAGTCCGGGTCGGAAGTGTGCGGGGATTCGATCCCCGTATGGGCCCCAACTCCCCCCCCCCCCCCCCCACCCATTAGACCGACAGTGATGGTCAGGATGCTAGCCTTTCGGATGAGACGATAAACCGAGTTCCCGTGTGTTACACATAATTATTTAGCACACTTAATGAACCCACGGCAAAAGAGTTGTCCCTGGCAAAATTATATAGAAAAACAGCACTCTGATAGGAAAACATATACAGTTGAAGACAGGAAAAAAAAAAATATGTGGCGCTGCTCTTGTGGCGACGTGCTCTCTCCGGGAAGAGCAGCCCGAATATCACGCAGATAAATCTCCCATGACTTGAAGTGGTATAAAATATATATGAATAAATAGTGTAGTGTACTGTAGTGTAATGTTTTTTTTTCCTTTCTTTCAAGGATAATGAAATAAGCATTCATGTACTTTTTACATCCAGTCCCCGTTTTGTAGATGTTGCCATCCGTTCTCTTCCCAACTATTCATTCATTTCCCTTTACATTTATTTACAATGGCTCACATTGCCACTTCATTCCTGAATGCTTTAACTCAATGGCACACATTGTCACTTCATTCCTGAATGCTTTAACTCAATGGCACACATTGTCACTTCATTCCTGAATGCTTTAACTCAATGGCACACATTGCCACTTCATTCCTGAATGTTTTAACTCAATGGCACACATTGTCACTTCATTCCTGAATGTTTTAACTCAATGGCACACATTGCCACTTCATTCCTGAATGTTTTAACTCAATGGCACACATTGTCACTTCATTCCTGAATGTTTTAACTCAATGGCACACATTGTCACTTCATTCCTGAATGCTTTAACTCAATGGCACACATTGTCACTTCATTCCTGAATGTTTTAACTCAATGGCACACATTGTCACTTCATTCCTGAATGTTTTAACTCAATGGCACACATTGTCACTTCATTCCTGAATGCTTTAACTCAATGGCACACATTGTCACTTCATTCCTGGAGGCTTAACTCATTGGCACACATTGTCACTTCATACCTGAATGCTATAACTCATTGGCACACATTGTCACTTCATACCTGAATGCTTTAACTCAAAGGCACACATTGCCACTTCATACCTGAATGCTTTAACTCAAAGGCACACATTGTCACTTCATACCTGAATGCTTTAACTCAAAGGCACACATTGTCACTTCATACCTGAATGCTTTAACTCAAAGGCACACATTGTCACTTCGTTCCTGAATGCTTTAGCTCAAGACCTGTCAACAACAACTTTCCAAAGAACCGCCACACAACGTCACCACTGAACCTTCCCTGTGCTACCTGTGACAGCAAGTAACCATCAGATTCCACAACTCCAACACTGCCTCAAGAAAGATTTCCTGAACACACACTAACTTCTAAATCGTTATGTAAAGTTAATTTGGAATCAAACATGATCTGTCAACTAATCGTTATGTACAATTAATTTGGAATCAAACATGATCTGTCAACTAATCGTTATGTAAAATTAATTTGGAATCAAACATGATCTGTCAACTAATCGCTATGTTAAGTTAATTTGGAATCAAACATATTTATCAAGTAATCGTTATAATAAGTTAATTTGGAATCAAACATTATCTGTCAAATAATCGCTATGTTAAGTTAATTTGGACTCCAACATTATCTGTAACCTGATCGTTATGTAAAGTTAATGTGGACTCCAACATTATCTGTAACCTGATCGTTATGTAAAGTTGATGTGGACTCCAACATTATCTGTAACCTGATCGTTATGTAAAGTTGATGTGGACTCCAACATTATCTGTAGCCTGATCGTTATGTAAAGTTGATGTGGACTCCAACATTATCTGTAACCTGATCGTTATGTAAAGTTGATGTGGACTCCAACATTATCTGTAGCCTGATCGTTATGTAAAGTTAATGTGGACTCCAAATTCAAGCAGGTCAGGCTAAAACACTCTGTTTTCAAGAGGGAATGATCCTTCTGGAGCCAGCGTCACTGACCATTCTACTCGCCCCAAAGCTGTTCAGGTGAAACTCTAAACCGAGGTCCTCTGAGCCAATGAGTGCAGAACATCTTACGCACACTTTAAAACCTGTTCCGCTTTTCGAAAGAGTAGACCACCCTTAAAGTGCATGCACATTGGTGTTGTGTACAAACATCACCCCCAAAGCCAGAATGCGGCTACCTTAGTGGTGGGCAAACCGTTGCCTACGTAGAAATGTCATTGGTGGTGAGCCTGGGTGCCCTAGCCAGGAACGATAGAAAAAAAGGAAAGCACTTGAGATATTTGACTTCTCCATAAACTCCTCAGGGAGTTGCTCTGGCACTGCAGTGAAGATTTGCAAGCTAAGCCTGGCAAGGCGGATCTGGCTGAGGGCAGGATGCATGCTGGGCATGCTGGCATCCCTCCTCTGTGGCCTAGTGGCCTGCTCTCCCTGTGGATGGGGTAGCCCTGTCTGCAGCTCTACCTGTCTGCCTGTGGTCACATCACCCCTCCCCCCCCTCTACAGCTTCATGAAGTCCCCCCTTTGACTACGGGGAGGGGGAGGTGGGAGTGTGAACCATTGTTTACTGGACAACAACAACAACACCACAACAACTCATATTGATTTTGGTCCTCGCTGGAGCTCCGAGATTCACCAATGTGGAGACTTTGCCGTAGGCGACCATTTTGCCTACCATTAAGGTAGCCGAATTCTGTCTTCAGGGATGACGTCAAAACACGACACCAGTGTGCATGCCGTTTTCTAATTGTATTTTTTGTCATCCGTTCCTACCGACACGGATGGCCTACTCCTCGACCACTTAGGTCAATGGGATGATGATGATGATGAAGATGATGGTGATGATGATGATGATGATGATGATGATGGTGATGATGATGACTACAACGATTACAGCAATGATAATGACGACAATGATGGTGATTTTGCACATTAGTGTAAGACACTTGTGATTGCTGAATTTCTTTCTTAATTTCATTACTCTATTTCCTTTGACTCTGATGCTGATTTTTATTGTATTTTTTCAGGCTGCTGAGTACTAAGGATGAGAAGGACAGACAGACAGACAGACAGAAGGACAGACAGACAGACAGACACAGCGCCATGCCAGCGGAGCTGAGAACTTGGCTGCTGGATCAAGCCTGACGCTGCTGTGTTGAGGTCAGATTTCTTGTTTGGTGGTTTTGTGTTGTGTTTGTCTTGGGTGTCTCTGTTTTTAAATTTTTTTAAATTTTATTCTTTTATTCAATTCTTTTATTTCGAGGATAATGGAATAAGCACTCATGTGCTTTTTTCATCCAGTCCCCGTGTGTATGCAGTTTTGTACATTTTTTCATCCGTTCCCACCGGCACGCAATGGCATACTCTGCCGAAAAGCGGATCGGGTTTTAACGTGTGCGGAAGATGTTCTGCGTGCGTTCGAACACTGGGCCTCGGTTTATAGTCACATCCGTATGTATCCGATGTATCTACTGTGCGTTGTTCTTCGGTATTTATTTGTGTCTGCGTTTATTTTTCTGTCTGTCTGTCTGTCTGACTGTCTCTTTGACTGTTTGTTTGACTGTCTGTCTGGCTGTCTATCTGTCGGTCTGTCTGTCTGTCTGCTGTCTATCTGTCAGTCTGTCTGACTGTCTGTCTATCTGTCGGTCTGACTGTCTGGCTGTCTGTCTCTCGGTCTGTCTGACTGTCTGTCTGGCTGTCTATCTGTCGGTCTGTCTGAGTGTCTGTCTGGCTGTCTATCTGTCGGTCGGTCTGGCTGTCTGTCTCTCTGTCGGTCTGTATAACTGTCTAGCTGTCTATCTGTCGGTCTGTCTGACTGTCTGGCTGTCTATCTGTCGGTCTGTCTGACTGTCTGGCTGTCTATCTGTCGGTCTGTATAACTGTCTAGCTGTCTATCTGTCGGTCTGTCTGACTGTCTGGCTGTCTATCTGTCGGTCTGTCTGACTGTCTGGCTGTCTATCTGTCGGTCTGTATAACTGTCTAGCTGTCGATCTGTCTGACTGTCTGGCTGTCTATCTGTCGGTCTGTCTGACTGTCTGTCTGGCTGTCTATCTGTCGGTCTGTCTGACTGTCTGTCTGGCTGTCTATCTGTCGGTCTGTATAACTGTCTGGCTGTCTATCTGTCTGTCTGGCTGTCTGTCTGTCTGTCTATCTGTCGGTCTGTCTGATGGTCTGTCTGACTGTCTGTCTGACTGTCTGTCTGGCTGTCTATCTGACGGTCTGTCTGACTGTCTGTCTGTCTGTCTATCTGTCGGTCTGTCTGACTGTCTGTCTGCTTGTCGGTTTGTTTGATTCATATGCTTGCTTGCACCCCTCCGTTTCTTGATTGTCTGTCTGTGGGTATCTCTCTTTCTTTCCCCCCTCTCTCTCTCCCTCTCTCTCTCCCTCTCTCTCTCCCCCTCTCTCTCTCCCTCTCTCTCTCCCCTCTCTCTCCCCCTTCTCTCTCCCCTCTCTCTCTCCCTCTCTCTCTCCCCTCTCTCTCCCCCTTCTCTCTCCCCTCTCTCTCCCTCCCCCTCTCTCCCCCCTCTCTCTCCCCCTCTCTCTCTCCCCTCTCTCTCCCCCTCTCTCTCCCCTCTCTCTCTCCTCCTCTCTCTCTCTCCCCCTCTCCTCTCTCCCCCTCTCCCTCCCCTTCTCTCCCTCCCCTCTCTCTCCTCCCCTCTCTCCCCCCTTCTCTCTCTTTAATCACGTTTTTCTCTTACGCACAGAGACACAGTAAAAGAAAAGCTTTTACTGTGTCTCTGTGCGTTTTTGGTATAAATGCATGCATGTTTGTCTGCACAGGAAAGCACAGTCATTTGTGCAATGGTATATCTGTATGCACGCTGTGTGTGTGTGTGTGTGTGTGTGTGTGTGTGTGAGAGTGAGTGTGTGTGTGCGTGTTTATTGCTCTTATCTATGGCTTGTAACCCACACCACTTTCCCTGTTTATTGATAAAGTAGTGGTGATAGTATTGGTACCTCTCTCTATCTCTCTTTGTCTCTCTGTCTCTGTCTATCTCTTTTTCTGTATGTATCTTTCTCTCTGTGCTTCTCTCCCTCTGTCTCTCTCTGTCTCTCTCTCTGTCTCTCAGTCTATCTCTATCTGTGTTTCTGTCGTCTCTCTGTCTCTGTCTCTCTCTGCCTGTCCCAGTCTGTCTGTATGCCTGTCTGAGTCTGTCTGTCTGTCTCTCTCTCTGAATTACAAGAATATTAGACTGTCTTTCTTTTTATAGATAAAATCAGTCAGATAGAAAGAGATAAGGAAATGTCTTTCTCTGCAAATGATAGAGCAGATAAGGCGAAAATATGACTGTTTCCTTCTTGGTTTAATAGCATTGATGTCAATGTGAAGATGGAAAGAAAGGTGTGTTTGTTGGTGTGTTTGTGGTTTCATGTGCGTGCGTGCGGTAGCGCGTGTGTTGTGTGAAAAGTTGTATTTACGTAGGTGTTTGCTTTTGTGCGTTTGTGTGTGGTTTGTGTATGTGGGTGTGTGGTGTGTTTGTTGTGTGGTGTGTGTTTGTGTATGTGGTGTGTGGTTTGTTGTCTGTGTGTGTTTGTGTATGTGGGTGTGTGGTGTTGTTGTTTGTGTGTGTGTTTGTGTATGTGGTGTGTGTGTTGTTGTTTGTGTGTGTGTTTGTGTATGTGGGTGTGTGGTGTTGTTGTTTGGTGTGGTGTTTGTGTTGTGTGGGTGTGTTGGTGTTGATGTTTTGTGTGTGTGTTGTGTATGTGGGTGTGTGGTGTTGTGTTGTGTGTGTGTTTGTGTATGTGGGTGTGGGGTGTTGTGTTTGTGTGTGTGTTTGTGTTGTGGTGTGTGGTGTTGTGTTGTGTTTGTGTATGTGGGTGTGTGGTGTTGTTGTTTGTGTGTGTTTGTGTATGTGGGTGTGTGGTGTTGTTGTTTGTGTGTGTGTTTGTGTATGTGGGTGTGTGGTGTTGTTGTTTGTGTGTCTGAATGCTTTGAACGGGAGGGGGTTGGGGTGGCAGAAGATTGTTATGAACACGCTTGAAACCCATTGCCAGCATCACAAGAGAGACAGTGATCCAAGCACACAGTCACAGAGAGAGAAACTGCCAGAGCGACAAGCAACAGAGAGACAGACAAAAACAGAGAAAAAGAGGGAATGCAATATAGAATATTCCAAACAATGTGTAAAATTCATCGCCATTGTCTCACATGGAAAAAGCAGTAAGAGAGAGAACAAATTTTATTTATAGACGGTTATAGAATAAGCATAACAAAAGCTTTTTTACATCCAGCCCTCTGCGGAAAAAAATCGAAATTAACGAGCAGATAGATAAAGAAAAAATACATACATTGATGATGGACTTTTCATGCAAAATGACCCCAATAGACATGAAGAAAAAAAATTGAAAGTAAACAGGAATAAGCCAAGCAAGGATAGGCACGGCTAATTAATTTCACAATGCACACATATACAACTGAGACAAAAGAGTGAGGAAAAACAAGTGCAGGTAACCAATTACAACTTCATTATCATCATAAACTAATTTTGTCCAAGATTTGAGGCGGAAAAAAATTACTACACGATAAAACTTTAAAGGCAGCATTAGGGGAATATTTGAGTAAGGACCATGCCTGACCTGACTCGAGTTTCGGCTCCTGGTTGAGCACTCTTCAGAGGTCCCGTCACTATTTAAAACCTCACACATCCTTTGTGGTAGGGCCTAGGTAACAGCAAGACACCCTCCAGAATTTATAAGTGTCTATTGCCACCCTAAGAATAAATAGATATTTTTGTGGCCTACCACCGCTGCCAGCGAAAGATGAAAACAGAAAGAGAAGAAAACTATGCAAAAATAATAGTGGTTAAAAAATATTTCTTTAAAAATGGTATGAAAATAAGTGGCTAATGAATCTTTGTGCTTTATGTTCTTTGGGGATCCTTTTTTCTATCAAAAGTATGCAAGGGAGATCATACAGTCTGTGTCCAGCCAGTGGGTCTATTTTTAGCTGGATAGCAGTGTTAACCCGAACATTGTCAGACACAGGCAGAAGAAGTTGAAGATAAATGGCCTTTACTTGGATCTCAGAAGAGATGCTATATAAACAAAATGATGAAGTTAAAAGAAAAGTTATTTGAATAATATAAATAGAAAATAGAAGAAAATGAATGCATAGAAAGAGAGAGAGAAAGAGAGAGAGAGAGAGAGAGAGAGAGAGAGAGAGAGAGAGAGAGAGAGAGACAGACAGACAGACAGACAGACAGACAGAGAGAAACAGAGCCAGAGATATAGGGAGAGACGGAAAGACACAGAGACTGACAGAGAGAGTGACAAACAGAGAGAGAGGGAGAGATAGATAGATCAATAGGTAGATAGATAGATAGACAGACAGGCAGACAGACAAACAGACAAGGCAGACAGACAAACAGACAGACTGACAGAGACAGAGAGAGTGAAAGAGAGAGAGAATGGATGGTAAGAAATCAAGGCAAGGCAAGGCAAGGCACATCATATTCTGTTTCATTATGGCCATAGGAATATCTTCGTGAATCCTTACCACATGCCCTTGGAGCAACATTAAAAAAATGAATAAATAATTAAAAAAAAATAAATAAATAAGATAAAATAAAAATTAAAAAGCGAGCGAGAGAGAGAGAGAGAGAGAGAGAGAGAGAGAGAGAGAGAGAGAGAGAGAGAGAGAACAGTGCACAGTATTTGTCGCCAGTAGACCTGTTGAAACGCCACCACCACCACCACCACCACCAGCAACAACAACAACCCCAATCCACGCCCGTCTTTGTGTTGTGTTTCTGTACATGGACACTGCATGTCAAACACGTCAGCTATTCCGACAGTCAGACTGACACAGAAAACCACGCATTTGTGGGTCACAGCCATGACGTCATCAGCCCAGGTAGGGGGAGGGAGGGGGGAGGGGAGGGCCATGAAGACCTTGTGCTTCACGTTGGGCACGTGCCTGTCTCCTGTGTGTGTGGCGCTGTGCCCTTCCCTTTGAAGGCAGACTGGTGCACAAGTTGTGCTGGCTGCCGCACGCTGTTTTGCTTTTGGTGATGAACCAGATGTCACCTCATTATCGCAGGTATATGAATACTTCAAAACCATGTTAACACTGGCTGAATTTGGCAGACAAACAAATTGAAGAATAATGATGGGGACTGGTCACCATCTGTCCACAGTAGTTTCAAACTACAAGCAGTTGCTTTTCTGGCTCTGAGAGCCATATCATCTAATGCATAATTATGAAAAGGTAGTGGTTGAAAAGATGACACCTAGGTATTTGTAACAATTGAGGAGCTCTTTTTTGTGTTACCGTGTAGCCATTTTTCTTTCGATGGAATGTATCCACCTTTCCTGAATACTATAACCTTCGACTTGTCAAAATTCACACTGAGGCCAAATCTGTTAGCAGTACCTTTTAAAATGTTCAATTGTTGCTGAAGACCTATTACTGAATGAGATAGCAGAGGAACGTCATCACCAAATAACAAGATAAAAATTTCAGAAACATCCTCTGGGGACAGCCTAATGCCATGTTTGCCTGAAGCTTGAATGTCGATGGCCAGCTCATTTATTAGAAAAGAAAACAAAATTGGGCTGCACACTTCTCCTTGTTTCACACCAAGAGGGCAGAAAAACATATCTGTTAAATCTCTACCAACCCTTACTCTTGCTTTAACGACCTTATACATACTTTTAATGGTTCTATACATCCTACCTTTGATACCGTTTTTTCTAAGAATAGCCCAGAGATGGTGTCTATTCTGTTAAATTGAAAGCTTTGTGTGTGTGTGTGTGTGTGTGTGTGTGTGTGTGTGTGTGTGAGGGTAGAGGGAGAGGGAGGGAGAGGCAGACTCAGACACAAACACAGGCACAAAATAGATGGAAAGACAAACAGACAGACAGATAAAGAAGGAAAAAGAAATCCTAGAATCCCTTTCGGGACCATCTCCTGTTCTCTCACAAGCCCCAGCCCCAGGGAATAAAGCTGACCCTCCTTTCCCATTCACACCACAAATGTCTTCCTGGATCCCGTTATCTTCCTCCAATGCATTACAAACACATCACTCACAGTCTAGAAGAAGCCAGACACACATAGACAGACAGACAGACAGAAAGACAGACAGACAGACAGACATGACGATGTGGAACAAACAAGGGAGAGAAGCCAAAAGTGCCTTTTCAGTGAAGCTATTTTATCCCTGAAAAGAGCCCCCCCAGGGTATACAGCTTACACTTTCCCTAATTCCCTGCAAGGCATGACTTCCTTCATAACTTTATCACCTTCCACATCACTGCAAACACATCAGTCACAGAGACAGCCAGACAGCGAGAAACAGACAAGAAGCAAGGAGAGAGACATTTAGAATCCCTCTTCATGGGAATCAGTTGTATCCACTGTCACAGAATGGCAGTGTGTGTCTGCGTCAATGTGTGTAAAGACGTGTTCACATTCACCCCATACACCAACAAACACAACACTACACCACGTCTTAGGGGCCATAAAAGAAAATCATGATTCTGCTATTTTTCCTCCAGTTTTCTCCAAATCAAGCATTTCCCTAAATCACAAAATAATACACTTCGTAGTGATTCATATGATTGACCAATTAAGTTTCCAGCAATTAAAAAAGCAACTCCCTCCTCCAAACACTCGCATGGCCAGTACACCATCTTCAGGTGTTTTTTCCTAAGATGTCTCAGGCTGACACTTGTCCGCAGAAAACTTGCCACTCAATCTCCGTCAAAGAATCTGGTGACCTGACAGCGTCCTATCCCGTAAATCATACAGGTGTAGATAGAGAAATATACAGGTGTAGATGGAGAACTGTACAGCTGTAGATGGAGAACTGTACAGCTGTAGATAGAGAACTGTACAGCTGTAGATAGAGAACTGTACAGCTGTAGATAGAGAACTGTACAGCTGTAGATAGAGAACTATACAGCTGTAGATAGAGAACTGTACAGCTGTAGATAGAGAACTGTACAGGTGTAGATAGAGAACTGTACAGGTGTAGATAGAGAACTGTACAGGTGTAGATAGAGAACTACACGACTCCTCTAAAGGAGCAAGGACGGGTGTAGGCAGCAGGGGAGAGTTGTCGCCCCTGAGGTGTGCTGCTCACAGCGGGGACATGGATGGACCTCCTGGCTGGAGGTGTCCACTCTGCTGAGGAAGAATGTTTACAATATCGTTCCTACATTACATCCTCGTCATTATATTCATTGCTTTCCGAAACGTCTTTCTTCTCTTCAAAAACTTCCTTTTCTCTATCTCTTCTTTCCATCATATCCGATACCTTTCCTTCTCCTGGATTATTCTGTTTCAATATTTTAATCACAACACCTTTACTCTTCTTTGACACAATTATTTTCCAATTATTCACATTTGTTTACACAAGACTTCGTTTCTGAATTAGTATAATTATTTCACCCTCTGTAGAAGATTCAAGATGCAAATTCTTAACAAACATCTATTCAACTCCACTTTCACCAACCATCGATGGTCTAGAGGTAACGCGCCTGTCTAGAAAGCGAAAAGTCCGGGTCGGAAGTGGGCGTGGTTCGAGTCCCGTTTGGTCCCGAAACTTCTCCCCCATCCATTAGACCATGAATGGTGGTCTGGGCGCTAGTCCTTCGGATGAGACGATAAACCGACGTTCCCGTGTGCTACACATAATTATTTAGCACACGTTAAAGAACCCACGGCACCAAGAGAGTTGTCCCTGGCAAACTTCTGTAGAAAAAAGCCACTCTGATAGGGAAACAAATACAATTGCATACATGCAAAAAATGGGTAGCGCTGCTCTTGTGGCGACGCGCTTTCCACGGGAAGAGCAGCCCGAATTTCACGAAGAGAAATCTGCCGTGACTTAAAGTGGTATAAATAGATAAATAAGTAAGTAAATAAATACATAACTAAAGGATTTTTCAAAAGAACAGCAACCACACTTCACTGTCACTCCTTCCCATGGCGGCACCACACTTCACTGTAACTCCTTCCCATGGCACCACACTTCACTGTAACTCCTTCCCATGGCGGCACCACACTTCACTGTAACTCCTTCCCATGGCATCACACTTCACTGTCACTCCTTCCCATGCAGCATCACACTTCACTGTCACTCCTTCCCATGGCGGCACCACACTTCACTGTAACTCCTTCCCATGGCGGCACCACACTTCACTGTAACTCCTTCCCATGGCGGCACCACACTTCACTGTCACTCCTTCCCATGCAGCATCACACTTCACTGTCACTCCTTCCCATGGCGGCACCACACTTCACTGTAACTCCTTCCCATGGCGGCACCACACTTCACTGTCACTCCTTCCCATGGCGGCACACTTCACTGTAACTCCTTCCCATGGCGGCACCACACTTCACTGTCACTCCTTCCCATGGCGGCACCACACTTCACTGTCACTCCTTCCCATGGCGGCACCACACTTCACTGTAACTCCTTCCCATGGCATCACACTTCACTGTCACTCCTTCCCATGGCGGCACCACACTTCCCTGTAACTCCTTCCCATGGCGGCACCACACTTCCCTGTAACTCCTTCCCATGGCAGCACACTTCCCTGTAACTCCTTCCCATGGCGGCACCACACTTCACTGTAACTCCTTCCCATGCAGCATCACACTTCACTGTCACTCCTTCCCATGGCGGCACCACCTGTCCCCGGGACCAGAAGCTGACAGGAAGTGACATCAGAAGAGTACGGTGTGACAGAGTAGGAAGACAGTGACGAAGAAAGTGGGGATGGTGGAAGTGGTGATGGGGGTGGTTGTGGCGCTGGTGGATCGTAATGGTGATAATGATGATCATGACAATGATGGATGATGATGTGCGCGCACAATCACACTCACACCCTTTTTCATACTCGCACGCACTTATACTCACACGCGCACACATATGCGCGCACACACAGGCCGTTTACACACGCACACACACACACACACACAGAGCGCGCTTGCTTGCTTTCTTTCTCTCTCTCACCTACATTCATTTTCTCTCTCACACACACACACACACAAATACACACACTCACAAACACACGCACACATCAATTTAGGAAAACTCTCTTCCATATTTTCCTCTAGACAGATAAATGGCAATGTGGGCAGATAACATTTTTGTTAGGGGTGTGTGAGTGACGTCATATCTTTCCGACAATTTGATTGGAGCATTCCCATGTGCTTACTTTAATATCCCTTGAGCATGAAAGGGAGGCAATGAATTAAATCTTTTTTCCCTATATTTTCCAATCATCCACACATAAAAAATAAACAGAACAAGGATGAATTTTTCTTTCGATTCCTAGGTTATTGATTTTAGCAGAGGAATGACGGAAGTGGATCAAAAATGTTGTTTAAGGGATTTTCTTGCTGTGAGGAATTTCGTGTTGTCTCCCAATGTTGCTAAAAGGCAAGCTCCCGTAAACTCTGTGTGGGGAACGGTGTGTTGACTAGGCTGAATCTGCTCTTCGTTTGCCGATTTGTCTTGTCTTGTCTTGTCTTGTCTCGTCTCCTGCCTTGCCTTGCTTTGCACTCGCCCGTTCAAGGGGAGTGTTCCTGCAGGTCACACCGCCCCAGGAGAGGGCTGGGGAGCAGAGGTGAACCCAGCTAGGTGCAGGCAGGTGGGAACGCTCGCACAACATCTTACTTAGACGTTAAAACCTGCTTTGCCTTTTGGAAGAGTAGGCTATTTGTACCAGTGGGAACAGATGACAAAGTGTACAAAACTGCATACACACGGGGACCAGATTAAAATAGCACACAAGTGCTTGCATTATTATTCTGAAAGGAAAAATAGTATAAATCCAAAAGGAAAAATATTCACACACACTCTCTCTCTCTCTCTCTCTCTCTCTCTC
>CM054163.1:39108120-39130620 GCA_028751875.1 Rapana venosa
TTTAAGAGTGATTTTTTCTGGGAGGCGGGTAGGGTAGTAATGGATATATAGACTGTTGTAGATATTGGTTTTCTGTGTTTTTTCTTTATTTTATATGTGTGTGACGTGTGTGTGTGTGTGTGTGTGTGTTGTGTGTGTGTGTGTGTGTGTGTGTGTGTGTTCATATTTGTTCATGTCTCAGCTCTTGTGTATCATTTATGCTTTTTAAAAAATTACTTTTTTGACTTGTAGTGGAGATGTGGATTTTATTTTTGTTTTGCTTTCTTGCTGTGTTAATGTCAGTTTTTCTATGTTTGCCTGCTAATAGTATTTTGTTGGTCAGGTTTTTTTTTCTTTGAAAGTGTTTGATAATGACAGTGATAATGATGATGACAGTGATACTGGTAATGATAATGACAGTGGTAATGATAATAACAGTGATAATGATAATGACATTGATAATGATAATGCTAGTGTTCATATGTCTATGATCTGAACTGCATGATTCTGAACTGCATAATTTCTATTGTTGAAAAACATGGTTGAGTTATTAGATATCTTCTTCTTGTTCTTCTTCTTGTTCCTCTACTACTACTACTACTACTACTACTACTACTGCTACTGCTACTGCTACTACTACTACTACTCCTACTGCTACTACTGCTACTGCTACTACTACTTCTTCTTGTTCTTGTTGTTGTTGTTGTTGTTGTTGTTGTTGTTGTTGTTGTTGTTCTTCTTCTTCTTCTTCTTCTTCTTCTTCTTCTTCTTCTTCTTCTTCTTCTCTTCTTCTTCTTCTTCTTCTTCTTCTTCTTCTCTTCTTCTTCTTCTTCTTCTTCTTCTTTAATTGCTGCTGCTACCTCTACCACTTCTTCTATTCCGCTATCTTTTTCCTCATCACCGTCATCATGATCAACATCGTTGTTTTTGCTGTTAAGTTTAAACACAATTTTATGCAGAAAGTCATACATATTCACATATGCAGAAGAGCATTAATTAACAAGGTCAAAGTTGAAGGTGTATCAGCAGGCCACTGTGTTCAGCTGTACAGCAGGCAGCTGACAGGCATGAAGACTGGCGCCTTTCCCAGCAGAAACATGGTGACCCTCAGTGCCTTCAGAACATCTCCTCAAGGGTCGCTGCGCTCGGAAATAGTTTAAAGATGAAATGGTCAGAATGATGATATGTAAGTGGAATTTCGGGAAGCACCCACAGCTTTATTAAATGAAGAATAACAAGAGCAGATAAGAAAAATGAAAGAGATTCAACGAGAAAATCTTACAGTGTTTCATTTATGAACACTCAGGATAGGGTTTTAAAAAATAATAGAAATGATGAGTCACCACATTCTGTTAATGACATTCATTTCTCATTCACATTGTACAGATACTCTTCATTTTTACAATCTACATTAGTTTAAGTGATAACAAAATATCAAACATCAACAAGAGAAACGATAGCAACAACATCAACAATAACCATGATGTATATTTATACTGACGAGCTTGCAATCAGGGCGATTTGAAGATAGGTTTCTGCACTGTTCAGAGTCTCATGGCTGTCGTGGTGTCAGGTTTCTGCACTGTTCAGAGTGTCATGGCTGTCGTGGTGTCAGGTTTCTGCACTGTTCAGAGTGTCATGGCTGTCGTGGTGTCGGGTTTCTGCCTATGAGGAATGTCATGGCTGTCGTGGTGTCAGGTTTCTGCACTGGGAGGAATGTCATGGCTGTCGTGGTGTCAGGTTTCTGCCCTGTTCAGAATGTCATGGCTGTCGTGGTGTCAGGTTTCTGCCTATGAGGAATGTCATGACTGTCGTGGTGTCAGGTTTCTGCCTATGAGGAATGTCATGGCTGTCGTGGTGTCAGGTTTCTGCCTATGAGGAATGTCATGGCTGTCGTGGTGTCAGGTTTCTGCCCTGTTCAGAATGTCATGGCTGTCGTGGTGTCAGGTTTCTGCACTGTTCAGAATGTCATGGCTGTCGTGGTGTCAGGTTTCTTCTGGCCCTGTTCATGAATGTCATGTGGTGTCGTGGTGTCAGGTTTCTGCACTGTTCAGAGTGTCATGGCTGTCGTGGTGTCAGGTTTCTGCCCTGTTCAGAGTGTCATGGCTGTCGTGGTGTCAGGTTTCTGCACTGTTCAGAGTGTCATGGCTGTCGTGGTGTCAGGTTTCTGCCCTGTTCAGAATGTCATGGCTGTCGTGGTGTCAGGTTTCTGCACTGTTCAGAATGTCATGGCTGTCGTGGTGTCAGGTTTCTGCCCTGTTCAGAGTGTCATGGCTGTCGTGGTGTCAGGTTTCTGCCCTGTTCAGAATGTCATGGCTGTCGTGGTGTCAGGTTTCTGCCTATGAGGAATGTCATGGCTGTCGTGGTGTCAGGTTTCTGCACTGTTCAGAGTGTCATGGCTGTCGTGGTGTCAGGTTTCTGCCTATGAGGAATGTCATGGCTGTCGTGGTGTCAGGTTTCTGCACTGTTCAGAGTGTCATGGCTGTCGTGGTGTCAGGTTTCTGCACTGTTCAGAGTGTCATGGCTGTCGTGGTGTCAGGTTTCTGCACTGTTCAGAATGTCATGGCTGTCGTGGTGTCAGGTTTCTGCACTGTTCAGAGTGTCATGGCTGTCGTGGTGTCAGCCATCTTCTGCAGGATGTCAGTCAGAAACAAAACGGACTTCTAGACCAGAAAGAGAATGTTGCAGAAGAGTGCTGTAGTTACTGTTGTGCATCATTATTATCGCTACTACTTTTGGTACTGATTATCATGGCCATGACTATATTGGGTAGAATGCGTAGTGCCTGGTCTTCACCTGTGCTTGTCACTCTGCAGGAGATCTGCCCACTGCTGGCCTCAGCCGACACGTTCCCACTTCAGGCCAGCTCATGAAAAGCTTTATAAGAAAAAATCAGATTTGTTTGAGGAAAAGGCAGTAGAATGGGCTGGGAAGGCTGAACATAAGAGAGAGAGATGTATTTATCTTATTTATTTATTTAATATTTTATATCGAGGATAATGTAATAAGCATTTATGTGCTTTTTTTTTACACCCACTCTCCATGTGTATACGGTTTTGTTAATTCTGTCATCTGTTCCCACCGGCACACAATGGTCTACTCTTACGAAAAGTGGAACAGGATTTAACGTGTGCGCAAGATGTTCTGCGTGCGTTTGCACTCGGGGCCTCGGTTTATAGTCTCATTCGGACTTTTGGGGAGAGTGGAGTCTGCACTGATGTTGTTAACTCCAGAGGAAAATATCCCCTTGAACGGGAATCGAACCCGGGTCATCAGATTGCGAGCGCGATGTTCTAACCACTAGGCTATCCCGTCCCCAAGAGAGAGAGAGTGAGTGAGGCAGGCAGGCAGACAGACAGACAGATGGACGGACAAAAAGAGTGATAGGAAAGGGGACATTTCTAGCACGGCATTTTCAGAAAGTGGGGATGCTGTTTATTCTGAAAGATCCCCGGCATCCCCACGGGGACGGGGTGGGGTAAGACTGCTGACAACAACAATAACCTTGCAGTGGTGCTGTTGTGTCTTGGCATCCTAAAGCTGGTATAAATTATCAAGAGATAGTCCTGTAGCAGCAGCTCTATGAAGAGGTCTACTTGTCTGTATATTATGCCAAATAATGGTCTACTGTTTTAACCCAGGAAATTTATATTGCTAGTGCACCAATCAAAAGATAGCTCAGTGGTCAGAGCACTCGCCCTCCCCAAGCTAAGGTTAAGCAGCGTTGAGCGTGGTTACCTCGTGCGTGAGTAACTGCTCACCCAGCTGTCAATGGGTAACGTCACTCTTTAGGGTCAGGGAAGGTAAAGCAGCGAGGGAGAGGAGATGGGCGCTGCCCTCAATATGCTGGCCCCTGGAGAAGCTGAGGTCTCTGACGCCTCGCTCCCCAATGACCGCATAGATGATGGGGCACTTTAACTGTTACCAATCATAGGGTGATGGGTGACAGTGTACTGGTCAGAATGTCTTATTTGTCATCTGACAGTAAGTGTGACAGTGTACTGGATGTCTTAATTGTCATCTGGCAGTCAGTGTGACAGTGTACTGGTCAAATGCCTTATGTCAATCTGGCGTAAGGTGACAGTGTACTGGTCAGAATGTCTTATTTGTCATCTGACAGTAAGTGTGACAGTGTACTGGATGTCTTAATTGTCATCTGGCAGTCAGTGTGACAGTGTACTGGTCAGAATGCCTTATTTGTCATCTGGCAGTAAGTGTGACAGTGTACTGGTCAGAATGTCTTATTTGTCATCTGGCAGTAAGTGTGACAGTGTACTGGTCAGAATGTCTTAATTGTCATCTGGCAGTCAATGTGACAGTGTACTGGTCAGAATGTCTTATTTGTCATCTGGCAGTCAATGTGACAGTGTACTGGTCAGAATGTCTTATTTGTCATCTGGCAGTAACTGAAGGTGGAGAGGTCTCACGCGTCAATGTAGTTTTAGTCATTAGCAGTAATGACTACATTTCCCTGTAGTTAAATCGTGAGACTACATCCTGGTAGTTAACATCGGTACTGACTACACTCCCTGTATTACATCGGTACTGACGCAATACATCTCGTGTAGTTAACATCGGTACTGACTAACATCCCAGTATTAACATCGGTACTGATACAACTCCTGTAGTTAACCATCGGTACTGACTAACTCCTGTAAGTTAACATCGGTATAACTAAGTCCTGTAGTTAACATCGGTACTGACTACACTCCCTGTAGTTAACATCGGTACTGACTACACTCCCTGTAGTTAACATCGGTACTGACTACACTCCCTGTAGTTAACATCGGTACTGACTACACTCCCTGTAGTTAACATCGGTATTGACTACACTCCCTGTAGTTAACATCGGTATTGACTACACTCCCCGTAGTTAGCTGATCCACACCATCAAGGAACTCTACTCAAAGGCCACCAGTGCAGTACTCGTACAGGGCACGGTAGGGGAATGGTTCCGTACCTCACTTGGGGTCCGACAGGGATGTCTGCTGTCGCCGACACTATTTAACATTTTTCTCGAACGCATCATGACCGACGCCTTGGAAGACCACACAGGCATAGTCAGAATTGGAGGGCGAACAATCACCAACCTCAGGTTTGCCGATGACATTGACAGTCTGGCAGGAAATGAAGAGGAACTGGCCAACCTATTGAAGCAACTGGACGAAATATCCTCACGATACGGCATGGAAATCAGCGCCGAGAAAACCAAGCTCATGTCAAACAGTGCCCAGCCAATCACCACCAAGATCACTCTCAGCGGAAAAGAACTGGAGACAGTTGACCATTTCAAGTACCTTGGAGCCATCATAAGTGAGGAGGGATCGAAGACCGAAATCCTAGCAAGAGCGGCACAAACAGCAGCAGCAATGGCAAGACTGAAGACCATATGGAGAGACAGAAACATCCCTCTCGGAACCAAGGTAAAGTTACTAAACGCGCTAGTCACCTCAATCATGCTTTACGCATGTGAGGCATGGACACTGAACGCAGACCTACAAAGGAGATCCAAGCAGTAGAAATGAGATGCCTCAGAAGGCTCCTTGGCATCTCATACAAGGACCATGTCACCAACAATGAAGTCCGCAGAATGATCACTCAACAAGTGCGGGACTATGAAGACCTACTGACCACGGCGAAAAAGAGGAAACTCAGATGGTATGGGCACGTAACACGCTCAGAAGGACTTGCAAAGACCATCCTGCAAGGAACAGTCCAGGGGAAGAGAAGACGGGGCAGACAGAGGAGAAAGTGGGCCGACGACATCCGTGATTGGACAGGGGAGGACTTCAGTGTCACCCAGGCACTCGCCCACGACCGCGCTAAGTGGAGCCAGCTGGTCCACCGTTCGTCCACCATGCAGCGCCCCTACGACCTTGGCGGGTTACGGGGCCAGTGAACAGTGAACAGTGAACTGACTGCACTCCCTGTAGTTAGCATCGGTACTGACTGCACTCCCCTGACAGTCTGCAGAAAAGACCGAGGTCCAGTGTCTGAGCATCTTCTGCACACTTCCTGTCCTCCTCCTCCTCCTCCTCCTCCTCCTCCTCCTCCTCCTCCTCCTCCTCATTTCCTATCATTGACACGCTGCCTGAAAGAAGTCGGTGCAGTGCAGTGTCCCAACCACTCCTCAAGGAGTCAAAGGACAAGAAAAGCCCAGCTAGGCCACATCAACTCAAGTAAAATCAATCACATTAACCTGAGTCAAGTCAATTCAACTTAAGTCAAGTCAATTCAACCTAAGTCAAATCAACCTAAGTCTCGTCAACCTAAGTCTCGTCAACCTAAGTCAAGTCAACCTAAGTCAAGTCAATCAGCCTAAGTCAAGTGCAGCCAGGCTGAGTCACAGGTCAGGGCATTACACATCGCTGCCTAACCTCGTCAGTGCTGCTCCCAGGTCTTGAGGACTGACTTTGCTCCTTTTGTAATTGATCTGTCTGTAGATTTTGACACTATCGACCTTTCTACAGCAGTCATCGACTCTCTCCCTCTCTCTCTTTCTTTTTTCTCCCCCCCCCTCTCTCTCTCCCCTCTCTCTCTTTCGCTTCCCCTCTCTCTCCATTTCTCTCTCTCTCTCTCTTTCTCTTTTTCTCTCTCTCTCTTTCGCTCCTCTCTCTCTTTCGCTTTCTCTCCCTCTCTCCCTCCCTTTTCTCTTTTCGCTCTCTTCCCCTTCTTTTTCTCTCTCTTTCTTTTCTCTCTCCTCTCTCTCTCTCCTCTCTCTCTTCTTCTCTCTCTCTCTTTCTCTTTCCCTCTCTCTCTCTTCTCTCTCTCTCTCTCTTCTCCCCTCTCTCTCTTCTCTCTCTCTCTCTCTCTCTTCTTCTCCCCCTCCCTCTCTCTCTCTGTTTCGTGTGTGCTAGATTCCAAATTTGTTGTTTGTCTTCTTGTTTTTTCTGTTTTTTTGGTCTTCTTCTTCTTGGTTTTGTTTCTTCTCCTTTTTCCTTCTTTTTTCTGCACTTCTTCTTCTTCCTTCTTTTCTTTTCTTCTTCTTTTTTCTTTTTCCTTCTTCTTTTTTTTCTTTTCTTCTTTTTTTCTTTTCTTCTTTTGATTTTCTTCTTTTTTTTGTATTCTTCCTTCTTCTTTCTTTCTTCTTCTCATTTCAATCTCTTCATCATCATATCAATTCTATCACTCATCATCTTCTTTTTCTTTTCTTTTCTTCTTCGTCTTCTTTTTCTTCTTCTTTTTCTTCTTCTTCTTCTTCTTCTTTTTCTTTTTCTTTTCTCCTTTTTTTTCTTCTTCTTTTTTTCTTCTTCTTCTTCTTTTTCTTTTTTTCTTCTTTTTCTTCTTCTTCTTCTTCTTCTTTTTTTTCCCTTTTCTTCTACTTTGTACTCTTCTTTGTGTTTTCTTTGCATTCTTCCCCCTCTTGGTATTTTTGTAGAATTCTTTTCCTCTTCTTTGGTTTTCATTACATTCTTCTTTTCTTCTTTGATTCTTTTTCTTCTTTGAAATCTTCTTTTTTTTTCCCTCCTCTCCTTTCCTTGTTTTTTTTCTCCTACCCCTCGTTTCGTCTTTTTTGTGGTCCTTCGTCCTTAGGATGAGATATAAACGGGGGCCCCGTGTCCAAAACCCAGCAGAACATCTTGCAAACACGTTAAATCCTGTTCGCTTTGTAAGAGTGGGCCCTTTGTGTCCCGGGGGGAAACGATGAACAATTTACAAATCCACATACACACGGGGACTGGAGGTAAAAAAGCACGTAAATGCTTATTCCATTATCCTCGTTATAAAAGAATAAAATGAAATGGAAAATATTGAAATGAAATGGTCTTCCTTTTCTTCTTCTTTGCGGACTTTTTCTCTACATTCTTCTTCGCATTATTTTTCGCATTCTTCTTCTTCTTCTTCGCATTCTTCTTCTTTGAATTCATTTGCTTCTTTATATTCTTCTTTTTCTTCTACTACTACTTCTTTTCTTCTTTTTCTTCCTCTTCCTCTCCTTCTTCTTCTTCTTCTTATTCATTTTCTTCTTCTTCTTCTTCTTCTTCTTCTTCTTCTTCTTCTCTTCTTCTTCTTCTTCTTCTTTGCATTTTTCTTCTTCTTTGCATTCCTCTTCTTTGCATGGTTATTTTTCTTTGCATTCTTATTCTTCTGTGCACTGTTTTTTCTTTGCATTCTTCTTCTTTGCATTCTTCTCTTCTTTTCATTCTTCTTCTTTTTGTTTTTTCCTTCTTTTTTGTATTCTTCTATTACTTCTTTGCATCAATCTTATTTGCATTCTTATTCTTTGCATTTTTGTTGCATTCTCCTTTCTCTTTGCATTCCCTCTTTTTGCATTCTTCTTCTTCCTTATAATTTTCCCCTTTGATTTCGTTGCAGTATTGTTTGCATTCTTATTCCTATTCTGTATTCTTCTTTTTGTGCAGTCTTTTCCTTCTTTGCAATTCTTTTTCTTCTTATTTTTTTTTTCTGTACATTCTTCCTTTTTGTGCCTTCTTTTGCAATTCTTCTTTCCTCTCCTTCTTTTCTTCATTTTCGTCCTCTTAGTTTCTTGTTTCCTGTCTGTCTGTCTGTCTGTCTGTTTCTTTCACTGTGTCTTCCTGTCTCCTTGCTTCTCTGGTTCTGTCTGTCTATTCTGTTCCGTCTGTTTCCACAGTACGTCTCTTCCTCATTATTTTTCAATGTCTCTCAGTCTTTCTGAGTGTCTGTCTCTGTCTTTCTCCGTTCCTACCCCCAGTTGCGCTCTCCTCTCTCTCTCTCTCTCTCCCTCTCTCTCGCTCTCTCTCTCTCTCTCCCTCTCTCCTCAGCTGTAGAGGTCAGACGTGTACTGTTTGTTCTCCAAACCATCTGCCTCACATCCTGGTGCTCCCCTGAGACATGCTCTGAGACTGTTTCCCTTGGTAGCCCCCACCCACCCCCCCCCTTTTTCATTATTTTATTTTTTTATCTATCTCTGAAATTGTAACTAGCGTGTCTGTCTGTCTGTCTGTCTGTCTGTCTCTCTGCTCTCTCTCTCTCTCTCTCTCTCTCTCTCTCTCTCTCTCTCTCTCTCTCTCTCTCTCTCAAGTCACCTTTACTCACGCCTTGAATTTTGTTTTCCTTTTTAAAAAGAAATGAAGTGAGAGTCTTGCTTTGTCATGATTCACATAAAGCATGTACATTGAACCGACTGACTGACTGACTGACTGACTTACTGACTGACTGACTTACTGACTGAGTGACTGACTGACTGACTGGCTGACTGACTGACTGACTGACTGACTGGCTGACTGACTGACTGACTGGCTGACTGACTGACTGACTGACTGACTGGCTGGCTGGCTGACTGACTGACCGACTGACTGACTGACTGAATGACTGACTGACTGACTGACTGACTGACTGGCTGGCTGGCTGACTGACTGACTGAATGACTGAATGACTTTTGTCTAACTTTTTGCGGAGTGATGTGGAGGAAAGGTCTCTGGCAGGTTGAACCTGACGACGTCCCTGCTGCCAGGTAGCGTCACAGTGCTGGACAGCAGCTGTCTGACCAGAGCAGTCCACCAGAAGGTAGAGGTCACTGTGCTGGACAGCAGCTGTCTGACCAGAGCAGTCCACCAGAAGGTAGAGGTCACTGTGCTGGACAGCAGCTGTCTGACCAGAGCAGTCCACCAGAAGGTAGAGGTCACTGTGCTGGACAGCAGCTGTCTGACCAGAGCAGTCCACCAGAAGGTAGAGGTCACTGTGCTGGACAGCAGCTGTCTGACCAGAGCAGTCCACCAGAAGGTAGAGGTCACTGTGCTGGGCAGCAGCTGTCTGACCAGAGCAGTCCACCAGAAGGTAGAGGTCACTGTGCTGGACAGCAGCTGTCTGACCAGAGCAGTCCACCAGAAGGTAGAGGTCACTGTGCTGGACAGCAGCTGTCTGACCAGAGCAGTCCAGAGGTCACTGTGCTGGACAGCAGCTGTCTGACCAGAGCAGTCCACCAGAAGGTAGAGGTCACTGTGCTGGACAGCAGCTGTCTGACCAGAGCAGTCCACCAGAAGGTAGCGGGGGAGAGGCCAGCCTTGACATTCACGTGAAACCAGGGTTAAGGGAGAAAGGCATTTCAACCACAAAGCAATGTTATCACAAATTGCAAAACACAATTACGTTTTGTTGAGCGATTATTCAGGGAAAAATGGAGTCACAAAATCTGATTGTTGAAAATGTCAATCTAATTCTATGAATTTAAATCTTCTGCTTCAATACATTATTTGAACCTGAGAGTTTTCATTGATAATATTCTTAGCAATGAAAAGTTTTTTCTGTTGCTTTTTTATAGCTAAACTTGTCACTTCAAACACCACAAAATATTGTTTGGCATTGTTTTTGCTTAGCACATTATTATTCTATTTCTGTGTTGTTTCTCTTATCCTCAAAACATGTCGACACCATGTTTCATCTTCATAGTCTGCCCAGATCATGTCCACTTTCTATTTTTCTCATTGGCTCTCTGTTAAGAAGAGAATATATCACACTGTCCCTCTCCTACAACAAATCATTAAGGACAAAACACACTTGCATAGAAGAGTTTCCTAAATACACACAATATACCAAAGAATCAAAACTTTAGCTAGTACATCAGATGATAATTATGACGCTTGCTGGTAACTTTGTACTACACTGTCAAATTGCTTGACTATTGCACGTTCTGCTTTCTTTCGTTTTCCCGTTCCTTGGCTAGAGCAGTCAGCAATACTCTGATGGTGCGGGTTCCAGTCTCCGTTTCGCCGTCGTAGTGGGGACCGTTGAGGGAGGGGGAAGTGGTGGTGGGGGAAGGGAGTGGGGGGGAGGGGGAGTGGTGGTGGTGGGTGGGGGGTGGGGGGGGGGGTTCCTGGAGCAGTTCAGGGTTTCGTCCACTCCCATGCAAGAAGGTGAAATTATAAACTGGGAACTCGTGTACAAGCCCGTACAAAACAGTACGCATGCGCAGACAGAAAAACTCGCATACACGTGCGAGTGCACACACACACACGCACACACACACACACTATAAAACCCATCTATCTGTAATAGAAGAATGATCCAGCTATGGTCAGTGGTATGGATGACACGAGCATACCCAGCATGCAGTGTGACTTGGACAGGGCTGAGAACTGCCAGGGTCACTCTGTCTGTTCAGGACACGGCACCACAAAGTCACTGCATGCAGCATGCTGCAATAGGATGGGTGGGACAGGAGCAACAACAGAGAGAATCCGAAACCATGCACTTCTCTTTCTTCTTCCTTGGCTCAGACAGACGCTACTGCTGTCTGTCACATGAGCGAAGTGCACCACACTGCCATTGAGCACCTGACAAGTCAGGCCCAGCGTGTCCATCTTTAGCGTAGGAGAGAACTGTAAATCTTTCTGGGAAAAGGAAGAGGAAGGAGAATGGACACAAGAAGACAGACAGGTAATAGACAAAGAGAAGAGGAAAAAAAACGAAGCAGAAACGAAAAGAGGGAGTTCCTAGCACAGAATTTGCACAAGGTCCCCGGCATCCCCCTTGATCTGACGGCCCAGGATTCCCCCTGAACGTAACATCGTACTGACTCTATTCCCCCAAAACATTCCCCGTGAAACTAGAAATCAAGGCCCTGCGTTCCAGCACGCGCGAAATGTCTTGCCCCGTGCTACAGTCTGTTTCCCCTTTCGGAACAGTAGTCCGTTGCAGGGCATTAGGAACGGGTGACCTTTTTTTTTTAAAAACCGCATGCACGCTGTGTTCAGACGTTATCTCTGAAGTGGAAATACTGCTTCTTCCTGGTGTCGGAAAACCTCACTGATGTATCTTTTTAATATTATGATTGAAATGTAGTAAGGGGGGAACACAAATGCAGGTAACTATTCACACCTTTTGAAACATTTTAATAAAGATTTTTCAATGACAATTTAAATTCAATCATCTAGACAATAACCTTTCAAATATAGCGTTAATTACCTCTTTCGAAGGAGAATATTCCATGCATTTAGGAGAAGAACCATGCCATTGTCAATTTCGGCTTCTGGGTGAGCTTTGTCAGGTCCCCGCATGACTGAAGCTGCTTAACCCACTGAGGTACATGGCAGCCAGACACTTTTTAGACACTTAGAAGTGTCAATCGCATTAGTAGTAGTAGTAATAATAATAATAATACAAATAAATGGATTTTATATAGCGCTATATCTTGCAAAAAGAAATCAAAGCGCTTGTATTCAACACACCCCTACACATACATCCAATAACAATTAACAGAGTTAACAAATTCAAATGTGCATACGCGCACACACACACTCACACACACACACACACACACACACACACACACACACACACACACACACACACACACACACACACACACACACACACGCGTGCGCGCGCGTGCGCGCGCAGGTTATACACTTTGGCAGGGTGATGGAATTTTGGCTGTTTTAGGCAGGGATAGATTTGAGATCAAACAAGAGGGGGAAAATCAGATTTGGAATAAATGTGTCTTGAGGCTGGATTTAAAAGTGTCATAATTAGGCTTTGGGCAAAGGGAGAGAGGGAGGTCATTCCAGATCACTGGACCAGAAACAAGAATGTTTGATATTCCTGCGGCATCTTTAAGCTGCCATCGAAGATGACGATAAAAAGAGAAAGAAAATGCTTAAAATATATGTTGCACCAAAAGCAAAAATTGAAAAAGAAAATAAAGATCTGGTGAATCTGTGTGCCTTGTGTTTGGGGATCGTATTAAAAGGATGCAGGGGAGGTCATAAGGTTTGGATGCAGCCAAGTGGTCGGCCTTAGCTAGATAATAACCCAACCATTGCCACACACTTACAGTGCCAGCACAGGCAGGAGCAAAAAGCACTAGCTTGTCACTGCTGTGTGCGTGAGGAAGGTAGACACTGCTGTGTGCAGTGAGGAAGGCAGACACTGCTGTGTGCAGTGAGGAAGGCAGACACTGCTGTGTGCAGTGAGGAAGGTAGACACTGCTGTGTGCAGTGAGGAAGGTAGACACTGCTGTGTGCAGTGAGGAAGGCAGACACTGCTGTGTGCAGTGAGGAAGGTAGACACTGCTGTGTGCTGTGAGGAAGGTAGACACTGCTGTGTGCAGTGAGGAAGGTAGACACTGCTGTGTGCAGTGAGGAAGGTAGACACTGCTGTGTGAGGAAGGTAGACACTGCTGTGTGCTGTGAGGAAGGTAGACACTGCTGTGTGCAGTGAGGAAGGTAGACACTGCTGTGTGAGGAAGGTAGACACTGCTGTGTGCAGTGAGGAAGGTAGACACTGCTGTGTGCAGTGAGGAAGGTAGACACTGCTGTGTGAGGAAGGCAGACACTGCTGTGTGCAGTGAGGAAGGTAGACACTGCTGTGTGCAGTGAGGAAGGCAGACACTGCTGTGTGCAGTGAGGAAGGTAGACACTGCTGTGTGCAGTGAGGAAGGTAGACACTGCTGTGTGCAGTGAGGAAGGTAGACACTGCTGTGTGCAGTGAGGAAGGTAGACACTGCTGTGTGAGGAAGGCAGACACTGCTGTGTGCAGTGAGGAAGGTAGACACTGCTGTGTGCTGTGTGCTGTGAGGAAGGTAGACACTGCTGTGTGCAGTGAGGAAGGTAGACACTGCTGTGTGCAGTGAGGAAGGTAGACACTGCTGTGTGCAGTGAGGAAGGTAGACACTGCTGTGTGCAGTGAGGAAGGTAGACACTGCTGTGTGAGGAAGGCAGACACTGCTGTGTGCAGTGAGGAAGGTAGACACTGCTGTGTGCAGTGTGCAGTGAGGAAGGTAGACACTGCTGTGTGAGGAAAGGCAGACACTGCTGTGTGCAGTGAGGAAGGCAGACACTGCTGTGTGCAGTGAGGAAGGTAGACACTGCTGTGTGAGGAAAGGCAGACACTGCTGTGTGCAGTGAGGAAGGCAGACACTGCTGTGTGCAGTGAGGAAGGTAGACACTGCTGTGTGAGGGAAGGCAGACACTGCTGTGTGCAGTGAGGAAGGCAGACACTGCTGTGTGCAGTGAGGAAGGTAGACACTGCTGTGTGAGGAAGGCAGACACTGCTGTGTGCAGTGAGGAAGGTAGACACTGCTGTGTGCAGTGAGGAAGGCAGACACTGCTGTGTGCAGTGAGGAAGGTAGACACTGCTGTGTGCAGTGAGGAAGGTAGACACTGCTGTGTGCAGTGAGGAAGGTAGACACTGCTGTGTGCAGTGAGGAAGGTAGACACTGCTGTGTGCAGTGAGGAAGGTAGACACTGCTGTGTGAGGAAGGTAGACACTGCTGTGTGCTGTGTGCTGTGAGGAAGGTAGACACTGCTGTGTGCAGTGAGGAAGGCAGACACTGCTGTGTGCAGTGAGGAAGGTAGACACTGCTGTGTGCAGTGAGGAAGGTAGACACTGCTGTGTGCAGTGAGGAAGGTAGACACTGCTGTGTGCAGTGAGGAAGGTAGACACTGCTTTCAGTAGAAGGTAACATGCTTGTGCAGTGAGGAAGGTAGACACTGCGTGTGCAGTGAGAAGGTAGACACTGCTGTGCATGTGCAGTGAGGAAGGTAGACACTGCTGTGTGCAGTGAGGAAGGTAGACACTGCTGTGTGCAGTGAGGAAGGTAGACACTGCTTGTGCATGTGCAGTGAGGAAGGTAGACACTGCTGTGTGCAGTGAGAAGGTAGACACGCTGTGTGCATGAGAAGTAGACACTGCTTGTGCATGAGGAAGTAACACTGCTGTGTGCTGTGCAGTGAAGAAGGTAACACTGCTGTGTGCAGTGAGGAAGTAAACAGCTGTCTGTGCAGTGAGGAAGTAGACACTGCGTGTCAGTGAGGAAGTAACACTGTGAGGAGTAGACACTGCTGTGTGCATGTGCAGTGAGGAAGTAGACCCACTGCTGTGGCAGTGAGAGAAGTAGACACGCTGTTCAAAGAAGTAACACGTGAGGAAGGTAACACTGCTGTGTGCATGTGCATAGGAAGGTAGACACTGCTGTTGCAGTGTGCAGTGAAAGTAACACTGCGTGTGCATGTGCATGAGAAGGTAGACACTGCTGTGTCAGTGAGAAGCAGACACTGCTTGTCAGTGAGGAAGGTAGACACTGTGAGGAAGGCAGACACTGCTGTGTGCAGTGAGGAAGGTAGACACTGCTGTGTGCAGTGAGGAAGGTAGACACTGCTGTGTGCAGTGAGGAAGGTAGACACTGCTGTGTGCAGTGAGGAAGGCAGACACTGTGAGGAAGGCAGACACTGCTGTGTGCAGTGAGGAAGGTAGACACTGCTGTGTGCAGTGAGGAAGGGTCAGCCAGCTTGGTGCCGGAACTCCGTGTTCTGTGCTGCACTGATGTACCAGCATTGTCTTCAGCTATAACAAGTTATACCAGCATTGTCTTCAGCTATAACAAGTTATACCAGCACTGTCTTCAGCTATAACAAGTTATACCAGCATTGTCTTCAGCTATAACAAGTTACACCAGCATTGTCTTCAGCTATAACAAGTTATACCAGCATTGTCTTCAGCTATAACAAGTTATACCAGCATTGTCTTCAGCTATAACAAGTTATACCAGCACTGTCTTCAGCTATAACAAGTTACACCAGCATTGTCTTCAGCTATAACAAGTTATACCAGCACTGTCTTCAGCTATAACAAGTTATACCAGCACTGTCTTCAGCTATAACAAGTTATACCAGCATTGTCTTCAGCTATAACAAGTTATACCAGCACTGTCTTCAGCTATAACAATTATGACTGCATTGTCTTCAGCTATAACAAGTTATACCACCATTGTCTTCAGCTATAACAAGTTATATCAGGATTGTCTTCAGCTATAACAATTATGACAGCATTGTCTTCAGCTATAACTATCATGACAGCATTGTCTTCAGCTATAACAATCATGACAGAATTGTCTTCAGCTATAACAATCATGACAGGATTGTCTTCAGCTAAAACATGACAGGATTGTCTTCAGCTATAACAATCATGACAGGATTGTCTTCAGCTATAACAAGTCAGAATTGTCTTCAGCTATAACAAGTCATGACAGGATTGTCTTCGGCTATAACAAGTCAGAATTGTCTTCAGCTATAACAAGTCATGACAGGATTGTCTTCAGCTATAACAAGTCATGACAGGATTGTCTTCAGCTATAACAAGTCATGACAGGATTGTCTTCAGCTATAACAAGTCATGACAGGATTGTCTTCAGCTATAACAAGTCATGACAGGATTGTCTTCAGCTATAACAAGTCATGACATGATTGCCTTCAGCTATAACAAGTCATCTCTTAACACAACATCCGGCCCTCTCCTGTAATGCAGAGACAAGAGGGGTGTGGGTGATGTGGTGTGGGTGATGTGGTGTGGGTGATGTGGTGTGGGTGATGTGGTGTGGGTGATGTGGTGTGGGTGATGTGGTGTGAGTGATGTGGTGTGGGAGATGTGGTGTGGGTGATGTGGTGTGGGTGATGGGGAATAGGTGGAGGGCGGGGTGACATGGCGAATGGACTGCTGCTACACGCTATCCTCTCATCCTGAGCGCTCTGTCCATTCCCCAGTCATTAGAGGGCGGCACTGTGTCAGAGTGCAGGTCATGGGTCAACCCAGCCTGCTCAGTGGGGGAACGTATAACAACAGTAACAACAGCAGCATCAACAACAACAACAGCAACAACAACAGCACAGCGGCAATAACAACAGCAACAACAACAGCACAGCGGCAATAACAACAGCAGCAACAACAGCAACAACAGCAACAACAGCACAGCGGCAATAACAACAGCAGCAACAACAGCTACAACAACAACAACAGCACAGCGGCAATAACAACAGCAGCAACAACAGCTACAACAACAACAACAACAACACAACAACACGACAACAGATACCACAACACGACAAAGAATATTCTGCTGCTCATCAATAGCACCCCCTCCCCCATACCCCCACCCCCCACCCTCCCAAGGTTGAAAAGAAAAGGTGGTAAGGCAGGAACACAATTTTACAGTTATTAAGATTAAAAAAACTGGAGATATTAGAAATATTGACTTGAGAGAAAACCAATCTTCACAAGAGTTGTTGATGTGTTTTGACACATCTACAACTGATAAAGGTTATGAATGCGCGCGCGCGCGCGTGTGTGTGTATGTTTTGTGTGTGCATGCGTGTGTGTGTGCGCATGCATACGTTTGCGCGCACACACACAGATATGAAGAGAGAGAGAGAGAGAGAGAGAGAGAGAGAGAGAGAGAGAGAGAGAGAGAGAGAGACAGACAGACAGACAGACAGACAGACAGAGTCCCTGGAAATTGCTCATTGCTTACTGATAGTCTGGAGCTTTACTGATCATTAACTCACAGAGTGTCTACACTGTGTGCTAGCTATTGAAGTCAGCAGCTAAATATAGCAAAGTAAATCACACACACACACACACACACACACACCTACACACGCGCGCGCGCGTACTCACGGGAGGGAAGGAGTCAGAGAGAGACAGAGACAGAGAGATAGAGTAACATAGAGACAGACAGACAGAAAGATAGGCAGATAGACAGACAGACAGACAGACCAGTCTCCACTGAATTATGTCCAGCAGAGTGTCTATTCATTAGCGTTTGGAGAAAAGAGCTGCACCATGCTTTAGCTTTTTATCCGAGGAATATAAACTGATCACAAGAAAATACGCGCACATGTATGTACTCACACACACACGCGCATACACACACACACACACACACACACACACATCAATGCCGACTCCACTCCCCCTGAAAGCCCTTCCTATGAGACTATAAACCGAAGTCCCGTGTGCGAACGCACGCATAACATCTTGCACACACGTTGAAACCCCTTCCGCTTTTCGGAAGAGTAGGCCATTGTGTGCCGGTGGGAACAGATGACAAAATATACAAAACTGCATACACACGGGAACTGGATGTGAAAAAGCACATGTGTGCTTATTCCATTATCCTCGAAATAAGAATAAATAATCATAATAGAAATAAGAATAGTATTAAAAGTGATAATGATAATAGTGATAATGATAATAATAAATAACACGCACGCATTCATACACACACATGCACGCACGTACGCACACGCACACACACACACACACACAGTTGTCGACTTGAAGCAATAATACAAAACCCAGACTATTATCCACAAGAGCTTTGAACACTAAATCCTTTACTGCTCTTTCAAACAGTGTCCTTTGACCTTAACATTCTGTCTTGTCTGTCTGTTTGTGTCTGTCTGTCGGTTTGTCTGTCTCTGTCTGTCTGTCTCTGACTGTCTGTCTGTCTGTCTGTCTCGCTTTCTCTCTCTCAGTGGAAGGTGGTATTCCATGTAAATCATGCTGTGAAGTAGAACAAGGTGGAGTTCATTTCATTCTTCAGTGCAAAGAACAAGACAGAGTTGGAAGTAAGTTTGAAGTGGCCTGTGTGTGTGTGTGTGCTGCATTAAGATGTGACTTGGTTTGTGGCTTGTCAACAGGCAAGGGGTTGTTCAACAGCTGGCAGGGTCTGTCACAGAGGCAGCCATTGTTACAGAGGAAATTACATCTACGATATGAAGAATATTTGCATAAGACAAATACAGACAACGGTTTTACATAGTCTTTATCTTAAAAAGTGAGCTTGAAATTGACAATAGCTTACACTCGAATTAAGTGAGTTGAATGGTCACGTGTTTTTATCACAAGATCTAACGTGATATCTCTTAGCTGTATGTATGAACACACGTTGTGCAAATTAAACACAGGACTCTACTATGTTACGTCTATGTCAGGAGGAATGTTTCAAGTCATTACTGGGATTGATTGTGTCTTGATTTTGTTGCTTTGCTGCTTTTCTGCAGCATTTAACTCTAGTTCATTTCCCTTGGCTCTAGGGCTGTAAACGCAGATGCTAGTAAACATGTCCAGGGTTCAGTGCTCAGTGTCAAGTGTTCTTTGTCCAGGGTTCAGTGTTCAGTTGATCAGTGTCCTTTGTCCAGTGTCCACTGTTCAGTGTCCAGTGTCTCTGTCACCAAGTTTTTTTTCGGTAGTGTGTGTGTGTGTGTGTTTGCGTGCATGCGTGCCTGCATGTGTGCGCGTGTCTCTGTGTGTATATGTGTGTTTGACGTGGGTGCGCGCGCGCGCGCGAACGCGCGAGTACGTGTGTGTGTATGGAACTGCTCACGTGTATGTGAGCGTGTGTGTAAACATGTTATAGCTGAGTGGTGTAAGTTGTAGGTGTGTTGTAGTTTCCTTCTGACTTCTCTGCATTTCCTTCCTTCCTTCCTTCCTTCCTGAACTTGACGTGTCCATTACCAGTGCTTCAAGTTAGGAGAGAGACAGACGAACAGACAGACAGAGACAGACAGACAGACAGAGACAGAGAGAGACAGAGACAGACAGACAGACAGACAGAGACAGACAAACAGACAGACAGAGACAGACAGACAGACAGAGACAGAGAGAGAGAGAGACAGAGAGAGAAGACAGAGAGAGACAGACAGAGAGAGAGACAGAGAGAGACAGAGAGAGAGAGACAGACAGAAGAGAGAGACAGAGAGAGACAGACAGAGAGACAGAGAGAGAGAGACAGACAGAGAGAGAGGAGGGAGGGGGGGGGGGGGCAGGCGGTACGGAGCAGGAAACGAGAGAAAGAGACGGCGACCGACAGTCTGACACTGCGCTTTTCGGAAGAGTAGGCAGTGTGTGCCGGTGGGAACGGATGACACAATGGGCAAAACTGCTTACACACGGATGGGGGGGGGGGGGGGGGGGGGGGGTAGAAAGCACTTGAGTGCTTATTCCATTAACCTCGAAATAAAAGCATAAAAAATAATATGAAATAAAGAGATAAAAAGAGACGAAGGCAGGAAGTGAGAAAGACCAGAGGGAGAGAGAGAGAGAGGGACAGAGAGAGGGAGACCAGCGGAAAGCTGTGTGGATTGTGGCATTACAATAACCAGTCAGTTGATAGTGTCTACATCCTGTCTTCGTCTTTGACATTTCCTTCCCCAACTTAGTGTGCACATTCAAAGTCTTCAGAGTTGGACGTGTGTGTGTGTGTGTGTGTGTGTCCCCGTATCTGTGTGTGTGGGTGTGGGTGTCTGTGTCTGTGTGAGATAGAGAGAGAGAGAGAGAGAGAGAGAGAGAGAGGTGTGTGTGTGTGTGTGTGTGCACGAGCGCGCGTGTGTTTTTGTGTTAGTATGAGAGAGAGCGAGAGAAGAAGAATAGACAGGGAGAGACACACACAGACAAACAGAATCAGACAGAGACAGAGAGGCCGACAAAGACCTAGAGTCAGACAGAGACCGAGAAAGAGAGGCGGAGAAAAGACACAGAGACAGTCAGAGACAGAGAAAGACAGAGGTGTGAATAATGATAAATCACAGTGTTTGGAAAAATGTCAGTGTTCTTCTTTTCGTCTTCCTATTTTAGCAGCTGGCAGCTTCTTCCTTCCTGATCCTAGTGTACACAGTCAATGTACAGCCAGTCACGGACACAGAGGGAGAAACAATATATATATACACGTATATATATATATATATATATATAATATATATATATATATATATATATATATATATATATATAATATATATATATATATAATATTTAAGGCAACAGTGTCCCATAACATATGTGGCCGTGTGGGAGCGAGGCATCACAGCCCTCAGTTTCTCTAGAGGCCAGCATCTCTCCCTCGCTGCCTCTCCTAACCCTAAAGAGGCAGGTACCCATTTACAGACAGGTGAACTGAGGGACTGTACTGAAGGCAAGGCACGCAAACGGTCACCCATCCATTTGGCAAGTACAGGCGATGCTGCTTAACAATGGCTTGGGGAAAGCGAGTGCGCTGGCCACTGAGCTATGTAGGCGGTAAGTAGATTATCTCCCATGCAATCAGAGTCCTGTCGCAACGACGTGTTTCTAAATCGGGGCACACCTGTGAATTGTGTGACACTTTGTTTTGTTGGGTGCTGGTTAAAACCTCTCCATTGCGGTCACTTGATCTACGCAATCGATTGACGGAGTTAAGCATTCAATTTGTTTTATAATGTGAAGCACCTTAACATTGCCTGGTTGTGTCTTCATCCCAAGAAGCTGTGCAAAGATTTCAAAATTATAAATATGTTTTCTGACACACGCACAATAGTAGTATGTAAAGCTGTGTTTTACCACCACATTAAAGGTAAGGAGCGGTAAAAAGAGAATTGTTATTCTAGTTTGTTCCAGTATCCCTAAAGTAAAGTAAAATAAATCCATTTCATTTCGTAGTGATTCATGCAAAGAATCATATTAGTTTCCGATAAATAAACATACTGTACACACGTTCAATTCCCACACAAGGCCAGTACAACACACTTGACAATGGAGGAACCTTCGTGTTAATCTTAAGCAGTGAGCTGGTAGCATTGCATTCCGTGGATAAATCTGTAGATAATCAGCTCCTCACTGTATAGTATTTAATGCATAAAGATTTCTCTAAATATTTTCCTACTTTACATTCTTACGATTCTTTTTCTCGAAAATTAACTTTTATTAATCTATGTTTACCACCATATCGATATTCCAGAGAGAGACAAAATGCCGCGCTTATTCCATATCCTCGATATAAAATAATAAATAATTTTTTTAAAATAAAAAAATCACGTCATCTGAGCGCTTTGATTTGTTGCTTTACAAGATTCAGCGCTATATAAATTCCATAAATAATAATAATTATTATATTATAAAAAGCACTGATAGGAACAGGTCAACAGTAGACAAACGCACACACAAGCAGACATTCTACCTGCTGGCTCTGCACTCACCACTGCTGGCTCACCACTGCTGGCTCTGCACTCACCACTGCTGTCTCTGTGGCAGCCAAACCCACTTAGCCACACCACCAATAAATAACCTAGGGCTATTTAGTCTCCCTGCTTGACACACAGCAGCAGGGTGAGAACAGAGCATGTGCTACAGCAGAGAGAGAGAGAAAGATCCTTTTCCTCTTGCCATTATTAGCTTGAGCTGACCCAGTTCCACAGAGTGGTCAGAATTGTTTTGTCCTAAAAATGACACCGTGGTCTATTAGAAAACAGGGAAGGAAACCTGAAAACAGACAGACAGACACACACACACACAGAGGGTATCTTAAAATTGTCTTTTGTTCCTTCCGGTAGGCAATGGCCTACTCTTCAAAAAAGGGAAGGGGTTTTGATACACATGCAACATGTTCTGCATCTATTTTGTATTAGGGGATTTTTTCGGGAGCGCAGTTGGTGCTGATGTTAACTCCAATTAGATGGCGCTGATGTTAACTCCAATATGATGGCACTGGTGTTAACTTCTAACCACTGCACTACAGTATCTAACCACTACACTGTCTAGCCCCCACCCGCCCCAACCCCTACCTGGATTTAATGTTGGCAAAAGATTACCCAGAAATCAGGCCAAACATGGACAAACAGAAGCATCACAAAAAGGTGAAAACTAAACATACTATTGCCAGAAAGAATAGAATCAGGACAACAATTATGAACAAGGATGGTAATCACTCCTAGCCAAATGATTGGTTTTACTGCGAAAATAAAGAAATAAATACATTAATTTTCCAAATGTTGACCAAATGAAAAAAAGAAA
>CM054163.1:39140620-39150620 GCA_028751875.1 Rapana venosa
GGAGAGAGAGAGAGAGAGAGAGAGAGAGAGAGAGAGAGAGAGAGAGAGCCGAAATCGGAATGGGGTTACCAACATGGGAAGCATAACCAAACATCTCACTGATCCTGAACCTGAGAGATTCAGCTGAGGAGCAATCCCCCCCCACCCCCCCCCCCCCCCCCCTACAACCATCTCACCCCAATCCCCCCCAGAAAAAACAACAACAAACAACAGCAAACAAACCAAAAACAAACATAAACCTTTTTTTTTCTTTCTGCTTTTCCTCTTTCTCTCTCTTTTTTTCTTCCTTTTTTCCTTTTTTTTTTTTTCTTTCTTTCTTTTTTTTTCTTTCTTTTCTGTTTTTCTTTCTTTTCTTTCTACTTTCTACTTCTTTCTTTCCTTCTTTCTGTTTTTTTCTCCTTTTCCCTTTCTTTCTTTTTCAGACACAGAGGCATTGAGAGGGCCGAGTCTTGCATCTTGTGTCTTGTTATCTTGTTTCTCCCTACCCCCCCCCCCCCCCATGCACCCCCTCTCCCATTCCACCCCACCCCCTTTCAGTTCTGACTGACCTCTCCCTGACCTCTGTCTGACAGGAGTGTTGATGCACTGCACTGAATGCTTCAGGTTGTGTGTTCTCAGCACTAATTATATACACACACAACATACATATTACATACACACATATGCGCGCAATTCCATACAAATGCATGCAAAAAAAGAAAGACAGAAGGAAAGAAAGAAAAGGGAAAAGTCCTTCTGATGAGACTATAAACCGAGGCCCCCTGTGCGAACGCACGCAGAACATCTTGCGCACACGTTAAATCCTGTTCCGGCTTTTCCGGTGGGAATAGATGACAGAATTTGCAAAACCGCATACACACGGGGACTAGATGTAAAAAAGCACACGAGTGCTTATTCCATTATCCTCGATATAAAAAGAATTTTAAAAATGCATATTACATACACATATAGACGCACAATTACATACACACATGCATATACACAAACGATCGCGCGCCGGCATACACAGTTTTGCAGAGCTGTTGGGGTTTTATGGGGTGGGGATGGGGAGGGGCCGATGATGTAGATGGTTGTAAGTGCAGGTGTGCGTTTTTATTTATTGGCTGGCCCACTTTTTTTTCTTTCTTTCTTTCTGTTTTTTTTTTCTTCTTTCTTTCTTTCCGTTTTTCTTTCTGTTTTTTTCTGTTTTTTTCTTATTTTTTTCTCTTTCATTCTATTTTTCCCCCTTTCTTCTTTTTCTTTCTGTTTTTTCTTTTTCTTTCTGTTTTCCCCGTTCTTTCTGTTTTTCCTCTTTCTTTCTGTTTTTCTTCCTTCTCTCTTTCTTTCGTTTGTTTCTTTCTTTGTAATTGGGAGGAAGACATTTGATTGCATGTAGGTGTCTGTTATTTGTTGTTTTTTTTAGTTTTAAAGCAATCATACGTGTTGTTGTTTTTTCCCTGAACAATCTCAGGCAATTTTATTTGCCATAGCTGGAAAGTGTAGTCCCGCAGTTTGAAGTGTTTACTCCTGTTGTTGTTGTTTGTTTGTTTGTTTGTTTTGTTATTGGTTTTTTCTGTTGTTCCTTTCTCTTTATTGCTGCTTTTTGTGCTTTGTTGTTTTTTTCTGTATGCTATCTAAATTTGCGTTTTATATTTCTTGGATGTTTTTCCTCCTTTCTTTTCCTTTTTTTGAGGGGGTATTTTGTTTTTGTTGTTGCTTGTTTTGCATGTTCATTTTGTTTGTTGGTTAACTTTTCTTTCTTTTTATTTTCTTATTTCTAGAGGAAGTCTGATCACTTTTAAATCCTTGCTTTTAGGCAGTTTTGTTTGTTTGTTTGTTTAGGATTTTCTTTAACAGAGAGGAGGTAACTCTTAACTATTTCGTTTTACATGGTGCTGATAATGATCCCCCTTTCCCTATCCAATACTTGTCAGGTTTTTTTAATAGATTTCCTGAGTTAAGCTTTATAAGTTTGTTTGTTTGTTTGTTTGCTTGTTGTGAAGTTTATTTATGTATTTTTGTTTGTTCGTTGTCCCTGGGTAGTGTTTTTTGTTTGTTTGTTGTTGTTGTTTTTTTGGTGTTGGAGCTATATTTTCTTAAAAGGCTTTTCAATTTATTTATTTTCGCTAGATTTGGCGTTTTTCTGTCTTCTTATGAGTGTTCATTTTGAGCTTGTCACACCTTTTATCGGAAAGCTTTTATCTTCTAGGTTTTTGTCTGTTGTTGGTTTTATCTTCTAGGTTTTTTGTCTGTTGTTGGTTTATCTTCTAGGTTTTTTGTCTGTTGTTGGTTTATCTTCTAGGTTTTTTGTCTGTTGTTGGTTTATCTTCTAGGTTTTTGTCTGTTGTTGGTTTATCTTCTAGGTTTTTGTCTGTTGTTGGTTTATCTTCTAGGTTTTTTGTCTGTTGTTGGTTTATCTTCTAGGTTTTTGTCTGTTGTTGGTTTATCTTCTAGGTTTTTGTCTGTTGTTGGTTTATCTTCTAGGTTTTTGTCTGTTGTTGGTTTATCTTCTAGGTTTTTGTCTGTTGTTGGTTTATCTTCTAGGTTTTTGTCTGTTGTTGGTTTATCTTCTAGGTTTTTGTCTGTTGTTGGTTTATCTTCTAGGTTTTTGTCTGTTGTTGGTTTATCTTCTAGGTTTTTGTCTGTTGTTGGTTTATCTTCTAGGTTTTTTGTCTGTTGTTGGTTTATCTTCTAGGTTTTTGTCTGTTGTTGGTTTATCTTCTAGGTTTTTGTCTGTTGTTGGTTTATCTTCTAGGTTTTTGTCTGTTGTTGGTTTATCTTCTAGGTTTTTGTCTGTTGTTGGTTTATCTTCTAGGTTTTTGTCTGTTGTTGGTTTATCTTCTAGGTTTTTTGTCTGTTGTTGGTTTATCTTCTAGGTTTTTGTCTGTTGTTGGTTTATCTTCTAGGTTTTTGTCTGTTGTTGTTTATCTTCTAGTTTTTGTCTGTTGTTGTTTATCTTCTAGGTTTTTGTCTGTTGTTGGTTTATCTTCTAGGTTTTTGTCTGTTGTTGGTTTATCTTCTAGGTTTTTGTCTGTTGTTGGTTTATCTTCTAGGTTTTTGTCTGTTGTTGGTTTATCTTGTTTTCTGGACGGTCTGAAGGCCTGTTTGTGGCGGTGTGCTTTTAGCTGCGTTTTGTTCTCTTCGTGTTTTACATCTATTCCATCATTTCTTTCCGACTTTGTTTCTGTCCTTTTTCAGGGTGGGTGGGATGGGTGGGGGGTCTTTGTTTTGAAGGTTTTGTTGTCAGGTTTATTCCCTCTCCTAGTGTTGTATATTGAGCTACCCAATAATCACAATGGATGACGTTGCATCCCTGGTAATTTAGCATAGTCAAGTCTCTCTGTCTCTGTCTCTCTCTCTGTCTCTCTGTCTGTCTCTCTCTCTCCCCACCCCCCTCCCGCTGATACGTTCGTTAGAAGGGATCTTTATCCTGAAAGTCCTTTGGGTTTGACTATAACCGAGGTGCGTGCAGAGCCCCTTGTGCACACGTTACAACATGGTCTGCCTTTCGAAAAAATAGGCCGTCATTTGTGCCGGTATGAAAAGATGATAAAAATTTACATAACCGTATTCACACGGGGACCGGATGCAAAAAAAGCACATGAGTGCTTATTCCATTATCCTCGAATTAAAAAACAAGTAAAAGTATAAATAATTCTTGCGAACAATTAAAAAATCAAACCGCCTTTCATAGCGAAGTAGTTCAGGTATGACAGGTGGGGTGGATGACACCAACATATCCAGCATGCATCCTGCTACCTGCAGAGGGGTGGACTCCGCCAGGTTCAGCCTCCTAACAGCACACTACTTGGAAAGTCAGTGCAGTGCCGCCCCAGCGACTCCTCAGGGAGTTAAAGGAGAAGTCCAGTGAAGTTATATCATCACCCCCCCCCCCCCCCCCCCCCCCCCCCCGTGTCTGAAACTCAACTCCACTGTCTCCATCGCCGCTGTCGTGGGTAGGAGCTCCACGCAATGCCACCAGGGTTCGCCATCTCTCTCTGTCTGTCTCTGCTGAGTTCTACCATTTCCTGTAGCCCTCCTCCCAGACCACTGATCTCAGTGATGTTGGCAATGTAGCAATGTCTGAAATAGTGTGCAAGTTCGAAAATAATTTTATGGTATGGTGTGTATGGATGGGAATGATATTTTTCACGGTGAAGATTTTTCATTACCGTTATTTCCCAACATTGTAGAAATGTGACAATAAACTCTCTCTCTCTCTCTCTCTCTCTCTCTCTCTCTCTCTCTCTCTCTCTCTCTCTCTCTCTCTCTCTCTCTCTCTCTCTCTCTCTCTCTCTCTCTCTCTCTCTGAATATATGCCATGTCTATATTAAGAGTCAGCCAAAATGGGATAAGTTTGTAAAGTCTTATCTGTGTGTGCATAGTTGTTATGTGTGTATGAGAGAGTGTGTGTGAGAGTGTTGTTTGTGTGTGTGTGTGTGTGTGTACACGCGTGTGCGTGCGTGTTTGTATGTGTGCGTGCGTGAGAGAGAGAGAGAGAGAGAGAGAGAGAGAGAGAGAGAGAGAGAGAGAGAGAGAGAGAGAGAGAGAGAGAGGAGAAAAGAAAAAGAGAAGAGAGAGAGAGAGAGAGAGAGAGAGAGAGAGAGAGAGATTACCCGGATGTATACAGAGTTAGCGCCTAATCAAATAGTACAAACATTCCAAACGGCTTTAAGACAAAATGGAACATTCTGAATCTTATTTTCTACAAGAACAATTTCACAAACACACAGATATACATATATACACACACACACACACACACACATATAAAAGTATATATATATATATATATATATATATATATATATATATATATATATATATATATATATATATATATATATAATCACCCCCACTCCACCCACACACGCACACACACACGCACACACACACACACTGATGAAAATGTTCTGGTTTCCTATTCCAAGGCTTGCACACCAGATCTAACGAAATGACGCAAAACACACAAAAAACCCCACCAACGTAAAACAAACTAGTAACTGGCTATAAAGAAAATGAACAGCCCTCCACACCCCGTACTCACGTCCACCAAATAATAAAACATCGCATAAGAGCTGCACACAGCGAAACGGGCCATCAGTTAGGAAGGTGAAAGAGGGTATGAGTGAGGGGGTGACAACTAGCCGTGAGCTGTGGACTGGAAAGACGATGCAGCAATGACACTTCCATTTTCCAAACAGGCCGTTTTGCTGGCAGGATGTGTCTGTGTGTGATGTCCCGCCATCAAAGGTAAGAAAGAAGGTGGGGAAGAAGGTAGGGAAAGGAAGGAGGGAACACATTGAAGAAGGGAAGTGTGGGGTAGTCTATGAACACGTTACTTGATGGCTTGGCTGTGGTGGGAGGGGGGGGGGTGCCTTGCTCTCTCTCTCTCTCTCTCTCTCTCTCTCTCTCTCTCTCTCTCTCTCTCTCTCTCTCTCTCTCTCTCTCTCTGGGTAATTTCCCCATGTTTCTACTGTGAGACTGTATAAGTGTTGGGCGGGGACTGGATGTAAAAAAGCACATGAGTGCTTATTCATTATCCTCGAAACAAAAGAACTTGTTCTTGTCATTATCATTGTCATTGTCTCTCTCTGTGTGCGTGCGTGCGTGCGTGTGTGTGTGTGCGCGCGCGCGCGCGCATGTGTATGTTGTGTGTGTGTGTGTGTGTGTGTGTGTGTGTGTGTGTGTGTGTGTGTGTGTGTGTGTGTGGTCCCTGTTATTTTCACCTAAAGTTACCAAGTCGAAAGCTGATACAGTTCTATATGACATGTCAATGACCCAAAGGGACCTTCTAGTGTATAGGATATATGATGTAGATGAAACCACGTCAGAGTAGACTGGATAGAACTGCACACGTTTTGAAAGGCAAAGGGGCAAAGCTGATGAAGAGTAAGAGAAGGCTATGAAGATGTCACTTAGAAATCGATTTCTGTCTGTCTGCCTGTCTGTCTCTGTTGTACCTATCTCTGTCTGCCTGTCTGTCTCTGTTGTAGCTCTTTCTTTCTGTCTGCCTGTCTGCCTGTCTGTGTGGTAACTCTCTCTGTCTTTCTGTCTGTCTGTCTGTGTGTCTGCCTGTCTCTGTTGTAGCTCTTTCTTTCTGTCTGTCTGTGTGTCTGTCTGTGTGTCTGTCTGTCTCTGTTGTACCTATCTCTGTCTGCCTGTCTGTCTCTGTTGTAGCTCTTTCTTTCTGTCTGCCTGTCTGCCTGTCTGTGTGGTAACTCTCTCTGTCTTTCTGTCTGTGTGTCTGCCTGTCTCTGTTGTAGCTCTTTCTGTCTGTCTGTCTCTCTCTCTCTCTCTCTGTGTTTCTGTCCACGTCTCTGTTTGTCTCTCTGTCTCTGTTTGTCTCTCTTTCTGTCTGTGCATCTTGTTATTTCCATCTCTCTCTCTCTCTCTCTCTCTCTCTCTCTCTCTCTCTCTCTCTCTCTCTTCTTTCTGTCCACGTCTCTGTTTGTCTCTCTGTCTCTGTTTGTCTCTCTTTCTGTCTGTGCACCTTGTTATTTCCATCTCTCTCTCTCTCTCTCTCTCCTCTCTCTCTCTCTCTCTCTCTCTTTCTGTCCACGTCTCTGTTTGTCTCTCTGTCTCTGCTTGTCTCTCTTTCTGTCTGTGCATCTTGTTATTTCCATCTCTCTCTTTCTCACTGTGTGTTTTGCCCGCCATTAAGGTAGCTGCATTCCAACCTGGGGAGCAGTGTTTAAACACACCACTGTGCATGCGTTTCCTTTTTTTTTACCAGCCATTCTTATCGGCACAAGTGGCCTACTCTTCCGGAAAGCAGAACGGGTTTTAACGTGTATGTAAGATGTTCCACACGGGGCCTCAGTGTATCCGGGCATTCGGGGCAGTGGAGTCAGCACTGGCATTAACTCCCCTGAAACAGGCGTCTCGGGGCTGGCTCAAACCTGGACTTGAACCCAGGCCGTCAAGTCGTGAACACGGCGCTCTAACCACTAGGCTATACCCCCCCCCCTTCCCCCCCTCTGGAGTTTGCATTGGTTCCTGCTTTGTTTGAGAGGACCCCCCCCCCCTTCCCCCGAAGTTAGCATTGATTCCTTCAGGAGGACTGTGCCCACAGTAAACATGGCGCTACCCGCCTGTGGGGAGGTCCCTGTGTTTAGGTTAGTTCCCTTGCTGTGTCAGGGGAGTCATTGTGCTCCTGGAAGCTAGCAGTCTTTTGTTGTCATTCCGTCTTGATGGATTTTCCGCTCATGTTAACATTGTTTTAAAAAAAAATTCCACTTGAGGGAATCCTCCACTGGAGTTAATAGTAGTTTCAATTCCCTAGCCCTGTCAGGGAATTTTCCCCTGGAGTTAACAGTAGTTCCTATTCCGTGTGAGGGAATTTTCCCTGGAGTTAACACTAGTTCCTATTCCCTGTGAGGGAATTTTCCCTGGAGTTAACACTAGTTCCTATTCCCTGTGAGGGAATTTTCCCTGGAGTTAACAGTAGTTCCTATTCCGTGTGAGGGAATTTTCCCCTGGAGTTAACAGTAGTTCCTATTCCCTGTGAGGGAATTGTCCCTGGAGTTAACAGTAGTTCCTATTCCGTGTGAGGGAATTGTCCCTGGAGTTAACAGTAGTTCCTATTCCCTGTGAGGGAATTGTCCCTGGAGTTAACACTAGTTCCGATGACAAAACTTACAAAACTGCATACACACAGGTACTGGATGAAAAAAGCACATGATTGCTTATTCCATTATCCTCGAAATACAATTTTTTTTTTAAAAGACAGTCCATACCCTGCAGCCTTGCAAGAGGTGGTCTCGGCCATCTTTGCCCTGTGGTTACCTGCAGCCCTTGTCGCTAACTGCTTTGAATCGTTCCACTGCCTGAACCCGGTCACAAACCAACTTGAAACGATTTTTAAACAGCTCACCACATCCTTTCTATCACCACACAAGACAACGTGGCTCAAAGTAATGGCGGTAACAGTCTGTCACACAAAGGAAAACGCTGATGAGACTGCAAGCGTAAAACGGGTACTCCCTAACTTTCCTGGGGAAAAAACGGTTGTTTCGCCTATTCTCCCTCTGACAGAGACCAGAAGAACTGGCAGATGGTGGAATCGTTTGTGCTGCAGTCTGTGCAGTCTGTTCAGTCTGTGCAGTCTGCTGCAGTCTGTGCAGTCTGTGCAGTCTGTGCAGTCTGGTGCAGTCTGGTGCAGTCTGCTGCAGTCTGATGCAGTCTGTGCAGTCTGCTGCAGTCTGCTGCAGTCTGTGCAGTCTGATGCAGTCTGATGCAGTCTGATGCAGTCTGATGCAGTCTGTGCAGTCTGTGCAGTCTACTGCAGTCTGTGCAGTCTGTGCAGTGGTGGCCCAGTGGTGAAGGAAAGGGGGAAGGGTTTCTGCCGGAAGTTTCCAGATCCGGGGAGAAGTTGTTATCTCCGTTACAACAAAATCCAGCTTACAACAAAAAAGCACTTTAGGACAACGACCCCTTTACAACAACAACCACTTTATAACAACATCCGCTTTACAACAACAACCACTTTATAACAACATCCGCTTTACAACAACAACCACTTTATAACAACATCCGCTTTACAACAACAACCAATTCACAACAACAACCACTTTACAACAACAACCAGCTTACAAAAAAAAAAGTACTTTAGGAAAAAAACCAACCCCTTTTTCAGCACCAACCCTTACAAACAACAACCCATTTACAACAACTACAATCAATTTACAACAACAAACCCCTTTACAACAACAACCCCTTTACAACAACAATCCCTTTACAACAACTACAATCACTTTTCAATAACAACCCTTTACAACAACAAACCCCTTTTTGCAACAATCACCCCTTTACAAACAACTACAATCACTTTACAACAACAACCTCTTTACAACAACAACCCCTTTTACAACAACAACACCTTTACAACAACTACAACCACTTACAAAAAACAACCCCTTTACGACAAAAAGCACTTTAGGACAAAAACTTTACAACAACAAGCACTTGAGGACAACAAACACTTTACGACATCAAGCACTTTACAACAACTTTACGATATCAAGCACTTTACAACAAGCACTTTAGGACAACCAGCACTTTAGGACTACCAGCACTTTAGGAACCAGCACTTTAGGACAACCAGCACACTTTAGGACTTAAGGACAACCAGCACTTTAAGACAACCAGCACACTTTAGGACCTAAGTACAACCAACACTTAAGGACAACCAGCACTTTAGGACTTAAGGACATTCAGCACTTTAGGACTTAAGGACATTTAGCACTTTAGGACCATGAGCACTCTAGGACAAACAGCACTTGAGGACAACCAGCACTTGAAGACAACCAGCACTGAGGACAACCAACTGAACAACCGCACTTGTGGACAAAACCCCACACTTAGGGCAAACACAAAAGGGCAACAACTTTAGGACAACCAGTATTCAGACAACCAGTACTCAGACAACCAGCAATTTAGGACAACCAACAATTTAGACAAACAGCACTTTAAGAAACCACACTCAGGACAACAACCAGCACTTAGACAACCACACTTAAGGACAACCACACACTTCAGGAACAACCAGCACTTTAGACAATAACCACACTTAGGACAACCCGCACACTTCAGACAACAACCAAACACTTTAGGACAACCAGCACTTAAAGGGCAACCAGCACTTAGGACAACCAGCACTTAGGACAACCAGCACACTTAGGACAACCAGCACTTAGGACAATAACCAGCACTTTAGGACAACCAGCACTTCAGGACAACCAGCACTTCAGGACAACCAGCACACTTCAGACAACAACCACATTAAGGACAACCAGCACTTAAAGGGCAACCAGCACACTTCAGGACAACCCAGCACTTAAGAAAAACCACACTTTAGGAAAAACCAGCACTTAAACAACCAGCACTTTAGGACAACAACCAGCACTTTAGGAGGCAGGGCCCCTTCAGCTGGGAAGACCACAGTGCCGAAGTTTCCTGCAACAGTGTGGCCTGTCTTAATGACACACGGGGAATGAGAGAGAGCAGCGAGCGAGCGAGC
>CM054163.1:39155620-39165620 GCA_028751875.1 Rapana venosa
AGAGAGAGAGAGGAGAGAGAGAGAGGGAGAGAGAGGAGGGAGAGGAGAGAGGAGGAGGAGAGAGAGAGGAGAGAGAGAGAGAGGAGGAGAGGGAGAGGAAGAGAAAGAGAAGAGAGGAGATAGAAGAGAGAGGAGAGAGAGAGAGAGAGAGAGAGCGAGGGAGAGAGAGCGAGGAGAGAGAGAGAGAGAGGAGGAGAGAGAGAGAGAGGGAGAGAGAGAGAGAGAGAGAGAGAGAGAGGAGAGAAGAGAGCGAGAGAGAGAGAAGAGAGACGGAGAGAGAGAAGAGAGCGAGGGAGAGAGAGAGAGAGAGAGAGAGAGAGAGAGAGAGGGAGAGAGAGAGAGAGAGAGAGCGAGAGAGAGAGAGGAGAGAGAGAGAAGAGAGAGAGAGGGAGAGGAGAGAGAGAGAGAGTAGAGAGAGAGGAGGGAGAGAGAGGAGAGAGAGAGAGAAGGAAGAGAGAAGAGGAGAGAGAAGAGAAGAGCGAGAAGAGAGAGAAGAGAGAGGAGAGCGAGGGAGAGAGAGAGAGAGAGAGAGAGAGAGAGGAGGGAGAGAGGAGAGAGATGAGAGAGAGAGAGAGGAGAGAGAGAGAAGAGCGAGAAGAGAGAGAGAGACGAGGAGAGAGAGAGAGAAGAAGAGAGAGGAGAGGAGAGAGAGAGATGAGAGAGAGAGAGAGAGAGAGAGAGGGAGAGAGAGAGAGAGAGAGAGCGAGAGAGAAGCGAGATAGAGAGAGAGAGCGAGAGAGAGAGAGAGCGAGAGCGAGAGAGAGTGAGAGAAAGAGAGAAAGAGAGAGCGAAAGGGAGGAGGAGAGAGAGAGATGAGAGAGAGAGAGAGAGGAGAGAGAGAAAGAGAGAGAGAGAGAGAGAGAGCAAGAGAGGCGAGAGAGAAAGAGAGAGTGAGAGAGAGAGAGACAGAGACAGAGAGAGAGAGAGGGCGAGAGAGAGAAAGAGAGCAAGAGAGAGAGAGAGCGAGAGAGCAAGAGAGAGCGAGAGAGAGCGAGAGAGAGAGCAAGAGGAGAGAGAAAGATAGGATACTGAATTATATGTTTATTAACTGATACACTGATAGGTAATATGGATAAAATACCATAGAGGGAGACAGCAAGAAGCAAGAGAGAGAGAGATGGAAGAGAGAGAGAGAGAGAAAGAGAGAGAGAGAGAAAACTCAACTCCAAAGAGAGAGCGAAAGAGAAGAGAGCGAGAGAGAGCAGAGAGCGAGTGACAGAGAGCGAGAGAGAGAGGCGAGAGAGAGAGTGAGAGAGAGCGAGAAGAGCGAGGAGAGCGAGAGAGAGAGAGAGTGAGAGAGAGCGAGAGATAGAGAGAGAGCGAGAGAGGAGAGAGAAGAGAGAGAGAGAGAGACAATGACAATGACAAATACTTTTATTCCGAGGATAATGAATAAGCACCCTTGTGCTTTTTCACATCCATTCCCCGCCCAGATTGAATGAATCTTTATTTTTCAAGGGTAACAGAATAAGCATGCGCATACTTTTTTTCATCCGGCCCTTGCCCTGATTAGGGACTATCAACAAAACAAAGGTAAAAATCTTACTACAACAACCACAACATGATTAAAAAAAAAAATCTAACAATACATAATCCCTAACTGGCTTGAGCATTAATTTCGAGAGATACATAGATTGTTTCTTTTTGGGGAGAAAAGAGATATACTTTAATAAACATATAATTCTCAAATAAATCAAACATTAACACGAAAACTGATACACTGATTATAATTAGGTAACATAGAGGTGAGACAGCAAGAAGCAAGATAGAGAGAGATGGAATGAGAGAGAGAGAGAGAGAGGAGAGAGAGAGAGAGAGAGAGAGAACTCAACTCGAAAGAGAGCGAGAGAGAGAGAGAGAAAGAGAGAAAGAGCGAGAGAGGGAGTGAGAGATAGCGAGAGAGAGCGAGAGAGAGAGAGCTAGAGAGAGAGCGAGAGAGAGAAAGAGAGAGAGAGAGCAAGAGAGAGAAAGAGAGAGAGAGCGAGAGAGAGCGAGAAAGAGAGAGAGTGAGAGAGAGAGAGAGCGAGAGAGAGAGAGAGAGCGAGAGCGAGAGCGAGAGAGAGCGAGAGAGAGAGAAAGAGAGAGTGAGAGAGCGAGAGAGAAAGAGCGAGAGAGTGAGAGAGAGAGAAAGAGCTAGAGAGGAGAGAGAGCGGGAGAGAGAGAGAAAGAGAGAGAAAGAGCTAGAGAGAGAGAGAGAGCAGGAGAGAGAGAGAGAAAGAGAGAGAGAGAGAAGAGAAAGAGAGAGAGAGATAGAGAAAGAGAGAGTGAGAGAGAGTGAGAAAGAAAGAGAGAGAGAGAGAGTGAGAGAGAGAGAGAGGAGAGAGAATGAAGAGAGAGAACTCGAACTCCTGTATAACAAAAAGTCAGCTACAAAAATATGACAGGATAACACTATGAGAGAGCGAGAGAGAGAGGTGTAGCAGCCAAGCTGCCCTGTCTGTGCTGTTCCCTCCTGCTGCAGAAGGACACCCCAGCTGCTGCACTGGCTGTAGCGGGAAGCAGACCAGACGTAATTGTACCCCCTTGTTTTACGCCAGGAAATAAGGGGATTATGATCTGTGTGTGTGTGATTTAGCATGACAGACAAACAGCACAGTCAAAGGTCACGTGGTGCAGAGTGCTTTTCCGGCCTGGGGCTTGGCTAAAGCTCCACAATACAATGGCGGCCATTTTGTGCCACAAGCCTGTTATGCAGTTGATATCCAATTTTCTTTAAGGAAAAAATATCAAGAATGAATAATTGAGCTCACCACTCTCACTCACTCGCTTTCCCCCAGCCAAGTTAAGCAGCGTCGAGCGTGGTCACCAGTTGGATGGGTGACCGTTTTCGCGCCTTGGCTTCAGTACAGTTCCCCCAGTTCACCCAGCTGTAAATGGGTACCTGCCCTCTTTAGGGTCAGGGAAGGTAAAGCAGCAAGGGAGAGGAGATGGGCGCCGCCCTCAAATATGCTGGCCCCTTAGAGAAGCGAGGTCTCTGACGCCTCGCTCCCCTACGACCTTATAGGTTATGGGACTCCTTTAGCTTTTTACCTTACTCTCACTCTCTCTCACACTCTCTCTCTTCAGGCTGTCTGGCTGTCTGTGTGCCTATCTTCTTCTTCTTCTCCTCCTCCTCTGCATTCTTCTTTGCATTTTTTGCATTCTTCGCAGTCTTCTCCTTCTACTTTACAATTCTTTCGTACAATTCTGCTTTGCAATTCTTCTTCTTTGCAATTCTTCTTCTTCTTCTTCTCCACAATTATTTTCTTCACATTCTACTTTGCACTCTTCCTCCTCCTCTAAGTCTGGGAGGCATCACGTGGGCTGCAGGTGATTCTTCTCCTCTACTGCCAGGCAGCAGGTCTGAGGCTGGGGGAGCCGCCTGTCCCGGGGTCACAACGTCATGGGGGTCATGTCTGGCCCGCCCACACCACCAGTCCTAGGTGTTGTACGTCTTCATGCCAACCGAAGTGTGTGACTACACATCTCAGTGTATTGCCTCGCTCAGAAAAGAACTTGCAGAGTCAATGTTGTCTCAGGGGACAACAATTCACTTAAACTTACACTTACACTCAAGCCCACACTTACACTCGATCCCACACTCTGCAATAGCAGCAGACCACAAACCTGACGCTTTAGCCACTAACCCACACCTCCCTTTAACGATACGTCATTGTGCCAAGCTTTCCAACAGGCAGAGGACAGTTCTGGGAGAGGAGTTAACAAAAAGTTTCAATTCTATTCCAGGTTCTCAAGTCTGTACAAGAGCGTGAAATTTGCCAAATGGGGCTAAGCAGTTCGAAATAATGGACGACTTGCAAACTGGACTTGAGTGTGATCAGCTGCAGCCTTGGGCAGGACTCCATTACTCAGAGGGAGAGGGAGGCTCAATTTGCCGTTCTTTGAGGAGTCAGGCCTATTTTCTGACTGAGTTCCTCTCTGCGGTTCTCCTTCTTGGAGACTTGATTTCAGAGCTGAAGGCAATCAGTCTCCACTTCACAGTGAACAGTTGTCTGCTCTTATTCTTGCGCTGATCTGTGTGACACGCCTTTCGGCACAGAGTTATAGAACTTGCACCTGGTTTCAGCTAGCTCCGTGTGGTGATCAGCTGTGGGAATGGCCGAGTGGTGAGAGAAGCGGACTCGTGGTCTGGAGGGTGCTCAGGACACAGTTCAAATCTCTGCTGAGATGTTCGCTTTCAGGATTGTTTTTTTAAAATATTCTCTCCTGGAGTGAACATGAACTGTGTACGGTCTCCCCTCCATGGAGGCCTGGGTCTGCAGGTTGTACACCAGGTCCTGTGAAGGAACATGACCACAGCATCTGGTGCACACCTTGAAGAAAAGTGATGCAGCTTTCCTAGAAACGTAGACCAGCTATGGCTGATGATATGGATGACACAGACATACCCAGCATGCATTCTGCTATCTGAAGAGGGGTGGGCTCCGACAAGTTTAGTTCATTTGTATTAGACACACTGCCGGAAAATCTCAGCACAGTTCTCCACCTGCTCCTCCGCCAGTCAGGGAAAGAGAATAGAGAGGTTAAGGCGCTGCTCCTGCTTCCTGACCCCAGGCTGTGACATGACAACGATGGGAAACAGGCAGAAGACTGTCATTTCAACTACAAAAGTCAGATGAACAAGACAACTACACCCAAGTCTGTGTGTCACTACACATGACCATCATGGGAAACAGACAGAGGACTGTGTATCTGAACCATAAAAATAAGACTGGTCTTTCTCATAACTATCTGTTAAAAGGGAATAATGCTATTTGACAATATACGCCATTAACTAAAAACTGTCATTTAAGATCAGTGAGGCCCGGAATCGAGTCAGTGAGTCAGTCCATCGGTTTGTAGGTTAGCAAGCCAGTGAGTCAGTGAGTGAGTGATTGAGTGAGTTAGCCAGTTAGCCAGATGTGTGGGTGGTGACTTGGTCAGTTATTGGTCAGTTATTGGTCAGTCACTTTGTTGGTTTCTTCTTTGCTGGGTTGGCTGGCTGTGTTGCTTGGCTGTGTTCTGCTTGCTTGCTTGCTTGCTTGCTTGATTGCTTGATTGCTTGCTTGCTTGATTGGTTGGTCGGTTTGTTTATTAGCTGTTTGTCTATTTGCTTGTTCTTTTATTTCTTTTTTTGATTGACTTATTGATTAATTGATTGATTAATTGATCAAATTAACTGAAGATTGTTTATGTTCTTTTTGGGGTGAAAGGGGGTATTCGTCTGTTTCATAGACTCCCTTGTTTCCGCATGTAGTTAATTCAGGCTGTATTTACCTAGGACAACTAGTTGTTGCTGGTGTCACAGTTGTAGCTATCCATCTATCTATGCGTTGTCTACATTTGATTCCTTTCTTTAGCCACCATTTTCTCCACACTTCACCTTGCCCATACACAGCGCTTTGGTTTGTTTTTTGCAAGATATAGCGCTATATAAATTCCATTTATTATTATTATTATTATTATTATTCTCCTTTTCATTTTGCTGCACAGCAGACAGAGCAGCTGAGCTCCCTGCCAGTAACTGCACAGCAATTCGTCGCTTTAAGAAAGAGACCACATGGTTTTTAGCACCTCCGCTGTGTGTATATTCGTAATTGAATTTCCTGTTCTCTAAACTGTGAAGAAAAGTGTGTACATAGCGCGCGGCCATTTTGTTGTTTTCTGGACCGAAAATGAGGACACGCCTGTGCTGGAATAAAAACAGAAATGAAGGAAACGAACAATTTTCAGGCCATGCATTTTCCATGTCTTTCCGTGCCTTTCTGTGCGAAATCACATGTTTAATGTCAAGCTGAAGCTGTGATTTTTTTCAAATCCTAAAACCGTTGATCAAATTGTTCAGAAAATGGCGTTAGACGCGAACTGTGTGTGAAGTAAAATAAACACAAAAGCATGCACCCAGAAAACGGTTTCAAACACAAAAGATTGAATAGATTGAAGAAAAAGAATTAAGCAGAAATCTTCTGATTTTTATCTGGGGAAAATATGTGAAATACGGATTCCGATGCAATTTGTGTCGGCAATGCAATTTGGAAACAAAGAGATGTGTTCGCAGTTTATTTTATTTTATTTCATTGTATTGTGACAGCGTGAACAACATTGTCAGAATGGCGAGCTGATACATGATTTGTATCATACAAAATATCAAAACCTCTTGTCTACGTTTCTTACCCAGAGTAACAGCACTGTGGCTGGATTAGCTAAACATGGCATAAGAAACTCTGCAGGAAAGGATATCCCAAAGATGTCCGTGTGTGTCGAATATTGACGACGGGACAGACAAGTGGTTCAGCCTTGAAACTGGGTTTACATCTGCACACTGGTACAGGGTGGCCTTTACTTAGGAAAAGCACGAAAACAATTGGTCTGTGTGTGCAAGTTTCTCTTATGTTTTGAGTAAAGACAATAAATAGATGATACATACTTGGGATTCTAAAATCACTTGGAGAATAGTGTTCAAGTCTGGAAGACCTGACTTTGGAACTGACTTATCCTTTGACTTATCGTTCTACAACCCTGAATTGAAAGAAAAGAGATGTACATTTCTAAAAAAAACAATTGCCATGAAAAACGAACAAAAATCGAAATATCTACATTACAAAACTTACTAGTAAACCATCCAACAAATCAGAAACTGGAAAATCGACATATCCACGTGTCACTAACATAATAAGAAGCCATCAAACAAAATCGAAAACTTGGAATGGAAAATCGACAGATCTACCCATCCTTAACACAATAACAAATCGTCGAACAAAATCGGACATGGAAATGGATCAGCATCCTTAATTCTACTACTGTCAGTGAGGATGTAATTTCCAAACAAGAAGTAAAGATTGTGAAGCAATTTGTGCCCGCGATTTAGTGGGAGGAGGGAGTGGGTGGGGGTATCTGCCTGTCTTTATCAACACAGAAGAATAGAGGGAAGAGGAGAAAGAGGAGAAAGAATAAGAGAAGGAGGACGTAAAGGAGGAGGGAGAGGAGGAGGACAGCAAACGGACAAAGGAGGAGGAGGAGGAGGGGCACAGTGTGTGGAAGTGGGGCGGTGTGCTCACAGTGTTTTGCTCGCGTCTCTTCAACAGTTTTCTAACTTTATGAGGATGTGAATTTTCAGCAGAGCAAGTACGAACACGAACTTCAAGATGGTAAGTGGTTGTGTGTGTGTGTGTGTGTGTGTGTGTGTGTGTGTGTGTGTGTGTGTGTGTGTTGTGTGTGTGTGTGTGTGTGTGGTGTGTGTTGGTTGTTGTTGTTGTTGTTGTTGTTGTGTTGTTGCCTTCGATTTTACGTCTGTTCACTCTCAGTGATATTGTGTGCGTGTGTGTTGTCTGTTCTTCTGCTGTCTGTCTGTTTCTTCCTCTGTCTGTATGGGTTTCCTCTGCCTCTGTCTGTCTGTCTGTCTGTCTCTGTCTCTGTCTCTGTTTCTCTCTCTCTCTCTCTCTCTCTCTCTCTCTCCTTCGCGCTCTCTCTCTCCCTCCTCTTTCTGTCTCTGTCTCTCTGTTGGTCACCCTGAGTGAGCAAGTTAGTGACTGTCTGTCTGCCTTTCTGCCTCTCTGTCTGTCTGTCTGTCTGTCTGTCTGTCTGCCTGTCTGTCTGTCTCTCTCTCTCTCTCTCTCTCTCTCTCTCTCTCTCTCTCTCTCTCTCTCTCTCTCTTCTCTCTCTCTCTCTCTTCCTCTCTCTCTCTCTCTCTCTCTCTCTCTCTCTCTCTCTCTCTCTCTCTCTCTCTCATCTCTCTTCTCTCTCTTCTGTTTGTCTCTTTGAGTGAGCAAGATAGTAAGTGAGTTAGTGACCGTCTGTCTGTCTGTTCCTTGCTCTCCCTCTCTCTCTCTCTCTCTCTCTCTCTCTCTCTCTCTCTCCTCTCTCTCTCTCTCTCCCTCTCTCTCCCCCTCCTGTTGCTTCATTGCAGAAGTCTCCACACTGACGCAATCCGTCACGGTGTGGCCTTTATTGCACATCAGCCAAAGACAGAGAATGACAGAAACAATGACAGATGGACAGGAGCACAGAAACATACGGGCAGAGAGGAAGAAATAGACAAAGAGAAAAAGAAAGAAAGAGAAGAAAGAAAGAAACAGAAAAAAACAGAGAAAGAAAGAAAGAAACAAAAAACCAAAGAAAGAAAGAAAAGAAAGAAAGAAAGAAGAAAACAGGAAAAAATTGATTGATTTCTGTTGGACTAGGGGTGCGCGCGCGCGAGTGTGTGTGTGCACGTGCCTGTCTGTGTGTCTGTCCGTGTCTGTGTGTGTGTGTGTGCGCGCGCGTGCATGTCTGTGTGTCTGTGTGTCTGTCTTTGTCTGTGTGTGTGTGCGCGCGCGCGCGTGCGTGCGTGTGTGTGTGTGAGTGAGTGAGAGAGAGAGTAAGAGAGAGAAAGAAAGAAAGAAAGAAAGAGAGAGAGAGAGAGAGAGAGAGAGAGAGAGGGAGAGAGAGAGAGAGAAAGAGAGAGAGAGAGACAGACAGACAGACAGGCAGACAGACAGACAGACAGACAGACAGACAGAGAGGCAGAAAGGCAGACAGACAGTCACTAACTTGCTCACTCAGGGTGACCAACAGAGAGACAGAGACAGAAAGAGGAGGGAGAGAGAGAGCGCGAAGGAGAGAGAGAGAGAGAGAGAGAGAGAGAAGAGAGAGAGAGAGAGAGAGAGAGAGAGAGAGAGAGAGAGAGAGTGGTAATTGCAATGATGAAAAAATGAAGAGATGGAAGAATGAAGGAATGGATGAATTAATCAGTTTCTTTTAGTTTCTCCGTTATTGCTCGGAGCTTCACTGATGGTGACTGTTTTTAACCCACCCCTGTTGTTAACCCTCCTGTAAGGTAGCCGAAATCCAACTGCGGGGACGATGTTTCCACACACCACCAGTCTGCATGTGCTTCTCTTGAAGTTTGTCAGACGTTGCTACCAGCACGAAATGACCTGCTCTTCCCAGAGAGTTACAACGGATGTTACCGTGTGCTCCAGATGCTCTACGTAGGCTCACACACAGGGCCCCAGTTTATTGTCTCATCCGAAGGTGTTTCCGGGGAGTGGTGTGGTGGTGGTGGTACTCCAGGGCCCACAGCCCCTGAACGGGTGTCTGGGGAAGGCTCATACCCGGGCTGTCCGATCACGAGCCCCAACGCTGTAGCCATCACCCCCCCCCTTCCCCCTCCCCCAGTGCATGAATGAAACAAAGAGAGAAGGGAAGGAGAGAGCACTGAACAAGGAAGAAACGGCCGAAGGTGAAATTGAAAAGGGAAAGCGAACGAATAAAAAGAAACAGACCAACTTTGCAAACAAGCAAAACAAAACCCCAAATAAAAAAGACATGTAAAAGCGATAACAAGCAGTAACAACAACAGCAATACAAAGAGGAGAGAGAGAGAGAGAGAGAGAGAGAGAGAGAGAGAGAGAGAGAGAGAGAGAGAGAGAGAGAGAGAGAGGCAGGCTGACAGACAGACAGCAGACAGATCTACAGAGGAAAGAGGAAAACAACAACAACAACACACACACTAAGAAAGAAAAGCAAACTAAAGCTAGGTCAGAGACCAAAAGGAAAGAACACACACACACACACACTCAACACACTCACACACACTCACACACACTCACACACACACTCACACACACACCACACCACACACTCACACACACACTCACACACACACTCACACACACACTCACACACTCACACATTCACACACTCACACACACTCACACACACACTACATCACTCACACACTCACACACACTCACTCACACACACACACAGAAAGAGCATTAAAAAAATAGAAAGTTGAAATAAATAAATAATCAGAAAAATATCAAACACACATCAACAAAAAAGACTAAAACAAAAAAGACAAGAAAAAAGGAAAGGGAAAGATTAGAAATAAAGAAAAAAATAAGGAAAAAGAATACAGAAAAAGAAGTAAGAAAAAAAGAAATAAAGAAAAAGAGTAAGGAAGAAAAAAATACAGGGAAAGAAGAAGGAAAGATAAGAAATACAGAAAAAAGAAGTAAGGAAAGAAAAGAAATACAGG
>CM054163.1:39170620-39180620 GCA_028751875.1 Rapana venosa
AAAAAATCCAGAAAAAATAACAAACCAAAACACCAAACAAACCTAGTAATATATTTTCACTAGCTGTGTTATTCTTGACCACTTACCAGAAAATGACAAGTGTGTGCGGAATACTTAGTGTTTTGTTGTTGCTGTTGTCGTTGTTTTTGTTTTGTTGTTGTTGTTGTCGGTGTTTTTGTTTTGTTGTTGCTGTTGTCGTTGTTTTTGTTTTGTTGTTGTTGTTGTCGGTGTTTTTGTTTTGTTGTTGCTGTTGTCGTTGTTTTTGTTTTGTTGTTGTTGTTGTCGGTGTTTTTGTTTTGTTGTTGCTGTTGTCGGTGTTTTTGTTTTGCTGTTGCTGGACACTCTGGGGTCACCCAGGCTACTCTCGCTGACTCAGTCACGACATGTGGGGCAGACAGCCAGTGCAGCTGCACCCCACGTGTGTGTGTAGGGCTGCTCTGAAGACATCACCAGGTAGGCAGCCACACTCCGACTTGGGAGGACATCTCCCTCCTCCTTCTAGTGGACAGTGAAGGGTGTGACGTTAGGAGTTTGTCATGGATAGAGACACGTCAGGCCTGCACTTACTGTCACTTCCCAGCTTAACTCAGATTTAGCAATCTTGACAATTTTATTTTAAAGGGTTTAATTGGTTTTGGTGTTTTTTTCCCTTGGTGGTGTGTGTGTGTGTGTGTGTGTGTGTGTGTGTGTGTGTGTGGAGAGAGAGAGGAGAGAGAGAGAGAGAGAGAGAGAGAGAGAGAGAGAGAGAGAGAGAGAGAGAGAGAGAGAGAGAGAGAGAGAGAGAGAGAGAGAGAGAGAGAGAGAGAGAGAGAGGCGAGCGTGTGTGTATGTTTTGTTGTTGTTCAATAGTTGTGGTTTTGCACTGTCTCAAGCTAATCACAAGTTGCCTTTGAAACCTTTGTTTTTGTTTGTTTGTTTTCTTGTTGTTCACATGTTTTGGTGGGCAGTCATGTGTTTGACCATTCCGCAACTAATTACTAGAGTGTGCACACTTCTTTGAAGCATGTGTGTGTGTGTGTTTAGCTTGTTGTTGTTGTTGGGGTTTTTTAAGGAGAGGAGGGACATAGGGAGATAACTGATAGGAGATGGAAGGAGAGGAGGGGTGTTGTGTGTGTGTGTGTGTGTGTGTGTGTGTGTGTGTGTGTGTGTGTGTGTGTGGGGGGGGGGGGTCTGGGTTATGTTTTGTTGGCAGGTTTTGTGCCAATATTCCTGTGTGCTGGATACTTCCCTCCTTCCTGCTGCCCTCATTTCAGAGAGAGAGAGAGAGAGAGAGGAGAGAGAGAGAGAGAGAGAGAGAGAGAGGAGAGAGAGGAGAGAAGAGGAAAGAGAGAGAGGGGGGAAGAGAGAGAGAGAGAGAGAGAGAGAGAGAGAGAGAGAGAAGAGAGAGAGAGAGAAAGAGAGAGAGGGAGAGAGAGAGGAGAGAGAGAGAAAGAGAGAGAGAGAGAGAGAGAGAGAGAGAGAGAGAGAGAGAGAGAGAGAGAGAGAGAGAGAGAGAGAGGAGAATTCTTTTATTTCGAGGATAATGAATAAGAACTCATGTACTTTTTTACATCCAGTCCCTGTCCTTATCAGGATAACATCAAGATTAAAAAAACCGAATTAAAAACAAGAGAGAGAGAGAGAGAGAGAGAGAGAGGAGAGAGAGAGAGAGAGAGAGAGAGAGAGAGAGCGAGTCGAGAGAGAGAGAGAAGCACAAAAAGCATGAAAAGTGAGGGAAAAATCAAAGTAAAAGGACGGAAAGAAGAAAAGAAAGAAAAATGAAAGGAAGGGGAAAAAAGGAGAGAAACAGAAAAGGCGGACATGAAGTAAAGGAGAAACAAATGGTCAAACGACGGAATGAAAGAATGAAATAAGGAAAGAAAGAAAGAAAGAAAGAAAGAAAGAAAAGAAAGAAAGAAAGAAGGAACGACCGCTTTGTTGCCACGTAATTAGAAACGAGTGATCGGAAAATTGGTAGACGGCAGGTTTGACTTCACCCTCCTCCTCCTCCTTCCTTCCTTCCTTTTTTCTTTCTGCCTTTCCTTTGGTTTCTTTCTTTCTTTCATTCTTTGCGTTGTTTCTCTTTCCCCCTTTTTCCTTTTATTTGTTTCTCTTTTCCCCTTTTTCCTTTTATTTGTTTCTCTTTTCCCCCTTTTTCCTTTTATTTGTTTCTCCTTTCCCTTTTTCCTTTTATTTGTTTCTCTTTTCCCCTTTTTCCTTTTATTTGTTTCTCTTTCCTTTTCTTTTGTTCCCTTCCCCTTTTTCCTTTTATTTGTTTCTCTTTCCCCTTTTTCCTTTTATTTGTTTCTTCCTTTTCCTTTTTCCTTTATTGTTTCTCTTTTCCTTTTCCTTTATTTGTTTTCCTTTCCCTTTTTCTTTGTATTTGTTTCTTTTCCCTTTTTCCTGTTTATTTGTTTTCCTTTCCCTTTTTCCTTTTATTTGTTTCTTTTCCCTTTTTCCTTTTTCTGTTTCTCTTTTCCCTTTTTTCCTTTTATTTGTTTCTCTTTCCCCTTTTTAATTTTATTTGTTTCTCTTTTCCCTTTTTCCTTTTATTTGTTTTCATTTCCCTTTTTCCTTTTATTTGTTTCTCTTTTCCCCTTTTTTCCTTTTATTTGTTTCTCTTTTCCCTTTTCCCTTTTATTTGTTTTCTTTTCCCCCTTTTTCCTTTTATTTGTTTCTCCTTTTCCCCTTTTTCCCTTTTATTTGTTTCTCTTTCCCCATTTCCTTTTATTTGTTTCTCTTTTCCCCTTTTTCCTTTTATTTGTTTCTCTTTTCCCCCTTTTTCCTTTTATTTGTTTCTCTTTCCCCCTTTTTCCTTTTATTTGTTTCTCCTTTTCCCCTTTTTCCTTTTATTTGTTTCTCCTTTTCCCCTTTTTCCTTTTATTTGTTTCTCTTTTCCTTCTTTCCCTTTCTTAGTTTCTTTTTCTTTCGTTGTGCTGCATTTCTGTGTTTCTTTGTTTATGTCTTCTGTGTGTGTGTGTGTGTGGTGTGTGTGTGTGTGTGTGTGTGTGGTGTGTGTGTGTGTGTGTGTGTGTCTGTCTGCTGTCTGCCTCTCTCTATCTTCTTTCGTTTTCTTTGGGTTTTTAAAAAAAGCATTTTTTAATTTAAAAAAATCTGTCTCTTTTTGTTTGTCTTTTTTTTCATTTCTTTCTTCCTTCCTTTCTTTCCGTCTTTCCTTCTTTTCTTTCCTCCTTGTCTGCTTTCTCTCTGTTGTCATTTGCATTTGGGGTAGTTCCTTTTTTGCTTTCTTTTTTTTCCTTTCTTCTGTTTCCTCTTTTTTCCCCTTTCTGTTTGTCTTATCTTCCTTCCTTCTGTTCTTTTTTTGGTCTATTTTCTTTCTTTCCTTTTTTCTTCCTTTCTTTTTTCTTTCTTTATTTTTGTTGTTGAATTTTCTGTTTTTCTCATGCTCGCTTGTTTGCTCTCTTTTTGATTGCCTTTCTTTTTCTTTCTTTCTTTCTTTCTAACTTTTCTTCTTTACTGTCTTTCTTTCTGTCTTTCTTTCTTTCTCAGATTCTGTTTTTTGTGTGGGTTTTTTTATATTACATTTTCCTTCTTTCCTTTGCTGCTTGTTTCTTTCTTTCTTTCTGTTTCTTCTTTCTTTGGCCTGACCTAGTGTCACTTGTTTGCTTTCTTCTTTGCTTCAATCACTCATGCTGTCCTGCCTTCCCGTCGTTCTTTTTCTGTCTGTTTTCTTTCTTTCTGTCGCCAAACTTTCCTTTTTTTTCTTCCTTCCTTCCTTTCCTGTTTGTTTCTTTTTTCTGTTCTTCCTTTCTGTTTTACTTAACTGTTTACGTAGGCAAGAGAGAGGAAGAAAGAACGGATTAAGTACAGATTGACAGACAGACAGAAGGTCAAAAAGGATGTAAGGGGAAAAGAAAGAGAGAGAGAGAGAATAAAAAGAAAGAACGAAGAAAGAAAGAAAGAAAAAGACCGACCGACAGACAGACAGACAGACAGAAAGAAAATGGAAAGAAAGAAATGAAAACCGAAAAAGTACGCTTTGGTGTCGTGAAATTAGAAGCCATTGTTCCCAAAATTGTTTAAGGCCATGTTTAAGATCTTCTTCTTCTTCTTCTTCTTCTTCTTCTTCTTCTTCTTCTTCTTCTTCGTCTTCTTCTTCTTCTTCTTCCATCTTTCTGTCTTTTCTTTTTTATTATTCTTGGTTTGTTATGTTTCGGGATTTCTGTTTTGGTGTGTGCGTGTTCTTTGTTCGTTTGTTTGTTTGGAGCTGTGTTGATTTTCTCTGACATTTCTTGCTTGTTATGTTTCTGCTTTTATTGCTTGTTATGTTTCTATTTTTAGTGCTTGTTTTGTTTCTGTTTTTAGTGCTTGTTTATTTCTATTTTTAGTGCCTGTTTATTTGTTTAGTGCTTGTTTATTTCCGTTTTTAGTGCTTGTTTATTTCTACTTTTATGGCTTGTTTATTTCTGTTTTTAGTCTTTATTTATTTCTATATTTAGTGCTTGCTATATTTCTGTTTTTAGTGCTTGTTTATTTCTATTTTTAGTGCTTGTTTATTTCTGTTTTTAGTGCTTGTTTATTTTCATTTTTAGTGCTTGTTTATTTCTGTTTTCAGTGGTTGTTTATTTCTGTTTTTAGTGCTTGTTTATTTTCATTTTTAGTGCTTGTTTATTTCTGTTTTCAGTGGTTGTTTATTTCTGTTTTTAGTGCTTGGTATGTTTCTGTTTTATTGCTTGTTATGTTTCTGTTTTAGTGCTTGTTATGTTTCTGTTTTCATTGCTTGTTATGTTTCTGTTTTATTGCTTGTTATGTTTCTGTTTTAGTGCTTGTTATGTTTCTGTTTTATTGCTTGTTATGTTTCTGTTTTCATGCTTGTTATGTTTCTGTTTTATTGCTTGTTATGTTTCTGTTTTAGTGCTTGTTATGTTTCTGTTTTCATTGCTTGTTATGTTTCTGTTTTAGTGCTTGTTTATGTTTCTGTTTTCATTGCTTGTTATGTTTCTGTTTTTATTGCTTGTTATGTTTCTGTTTTATTGCTTGTTATGTTTCTGTTTTAGTGCTTGTTATGTTTCTGTTTTATTGCTTGTTATGTTTCTGTTTTAGTGCTTGTTATGTTTCTGTTTTAGTGCTTGTTATTTTTGTTTAGTGCTTGTTTTTCTGTTGCTTGTTATGTTTCTGTTTTATTGCTTGTTATGTTTCTGTTTTAGTGCTTGTTATGTTTCTGTTTTTAGTGCTTGTTATGTTTCTGTTTTAGTGCTTGTTATGTTTTTGTTTTAGTGCTTGTTATGTTTCTGTTTTTAGTGCTTGTTATGTTTCTGTTTTAGTGCTTGTTATGTTTCTGTTTTAGTGCTTGTTATGTTTCTGTTTTTAGTGCTTGTTATGTTTCTGCTTTTATTGCTGTTATGTTTCTGTTTTTAGTGCTTGATTATTTCTGTTTTTGCTTTCTTGTTTATTTGTTTCTCTTGTTCTTTTCATTGGTTTTGTGATTTTCTTCTTTCTTCATCTGTCTTTTTTTCGTTATTTCTTTGTTCTGTTCCGCGGCTACAGCTCTAAGGCTCACCAGCCGTGACAGTGTGTGTAGGTCACCGCTTTAGTCAAACATCATTATGGTAGCCACGTTCCGACTTCGGGGATGAAGTCTAAACACGGCACCAGCGTGCATGCGTTTTCTTTTAACTTTTGTCATCCATTCCTACCGACATGCAACTACCTACTCTTTCGAAAAGCGGAACGGGTTTTAACATGAGAGCAAGATGTTCTGCGGGCGTTTGTTCTAGGGGACTTCGGTTTGTAGTCTCATCCGAAGACCTATCAGGGAACAGAGCCAGCAGGCTCCTGGTGATAACTCCAGGGGAGAGTCCAGACCCTCAAACAGGAGTCGGGGGAGGGGGGGGGGGGGGCTCGAACCCGCGTCGTCCCATCGCAAAGTGAACGTTCTAACCACTAGGCTATCCAGCCCTGTTCCCCAGCCCTCTGCATTGTTAAGAAATCCATCTGCCTTGTAATAGAGTGCAGATATCTCCCGTCCCTGCACCCCCAGTCTGATAAACAATGTTTAAAGGGCCTTTGAAAAGACGGCAGTGTTTAGAGAGAAGATTAATGATAGCGGCCTAATGCCAAATCATGACAGATGTGCTTACAAATTGAGAGGGGTACACACACACACACACACACACACACACACACACACACCACACACACACACACACACACACACACACACACACACACACACACACACACACACACACAGAACGCAAATGTGGGGAAAGTTAAAGAGTTTAATGACGTCGGATTTCGTTGTTAGAGGGTGGTGGGGGTGGGTGGTAGTGGTGGTGAAGGCTGAAGGCGTGTTTATAAATGGAGAAGGTTAAAGAGAACACACATGTGGGCAAGTAAGGCTTTTCTTGACGAATGCAGTTTTAGGGGGGGGGGGGGGGGTAGTGGTGGTAAATGAAAGGTGTGTTTATACATGGAGAAGGTTAAAAAGAACACACATGTGATGAGAAAGTAAGAATTCTAATGACGTATGATTTTGTTGAAGGTGATGGAGATGGTGGTGATAGTGGTGATGGAGATGGTGGTGGTGGTGGTGGTGATGGTGGTGGTGGTGGTGGTGATGGTGGTGGTGGTGGTGGTGATGGTGGTGGTGGTGGTGGTGTGGTGGTGGGTGGTGATGGTAGTGGTGATGGTGATGTGGTGGTGGTGGTGGTGGTGGAGGTGGTGTGGTGGTGGGGGGTGGTGGTGGTGGTGGTGGGGTGGTGGTGTGGTGGTGGTGGTGGTGGGGGTGGTGGTGATGGTGGTGGTGGTGGTGTGGGTGTGTGGTAGTGGTGGTGAGGTGGTGGTGGTGATGTGGTGGTGATGGTGATGGTGGTGGTGGTGGTGGTGGTGATGGTGGTGGTGGTGGTGGGTGGTAGTGGGGGTGATGGTGGTGGGGGTGGTGGTGGTGGTGATGGTGGTGGTGGTGGTGGTGGTGGTGATGGTGGTGATGGTGTGGTGGTGATGGTGATGGTGGTGGTGTGGTGGTGGTGGTGGTGATGGGGGTGATGGTGAGTGGGGTGGGTGGTGTGGTGGTGGTGTGGTGGTGATGGTGGTGGTGGTGGGTGGTTGATGGTGGTGATGGGATGGTGGTGGTGGTGGGGGTGGTGGTGGTGTGGTGGATGGTGGTGGTGATGGTGGGTGATGGTGGTGGTGGTGATGGTGGTGGTGGTGATGGTGGGTGGTGGTGATGGTGTGGTGGTGGGGTGTGGTGGTGGTGGTGATGGAGAAAGGTGGTGGTGTGGCGGTGGTGGTGATGGTGGTGTGGCGGTGGTGGTGATGGTGGTGAGTGGTGGTGGTGGTGATGTGGTGGTGGGTGATGGGGGTGGTGGTGATGGGGTGATGGGGGTGATGGTGATGGTGGTGGGTGGTGGTGGTGGTGGTGGTGGTGAGTGGTGGTGTGGTGATGGTGGTGATGGTGATGGTGTGGTGGTGGTGGTGGTGATGGTGGTGATGGTGGTGTGATGGTGGTGGTGGTGGTGGTGGAGTGTGAGTGGTGGTGTGGTGGTGAGGTGGTGAGGTGGTGTGGATGGTGTTGATGGTGGTGGTGGTGGTGTGGTGGTTGATGGTGGTGGTGATGGTGATGGTGGTGATGGTGATTGGTAGTGTGGTGTGATGGTGGTGGTGGTGATGGTGGTGGTGATGGTGGTGGTGGTGGTGGTGGTGGGGTGATGGTTGATGGTAATGAAAGGTATGGTCTAAATATTGAAAGGTTAAAAAGGAAGATAAGTGTGGGAAAGTGAGAATTCTAATAACGTAAGATGTTGTTATTATTGTTCGTAGTCTTGGTGGTGGTGGTGATAAATAAAAGATTTGCATATAAAATAAAAAGGTTTAAACGGACAGAATGAAACGTACACATTTTCATGACAGTGATTTTCTTTTGTTTGTGGTGTGGTGGTGGTGGGTGGGGGTAATGGTGGTGGTGGTGATGGTGGTGGTGGTGGTGATGGTGCTGGTGGTGGGCGGAGGTGGTGGTGATGATGGTGGAAGATGAAATAACTGTTTACACATTGGATGGTTAGAAGCGACACAAATGTGGGAAAGCAAGAATTTTAATGCCGTGTACTTTTGTTCTTCTTCTTGTGGTGGGTGGTGGCGGTGATGGAGATGGCGCTATTGTTGTTATGGGTGTTACTGATGGTCGTGTTGTTGCTATTGTTGTTATGGGTGTTACTGATGGTCGTGTTGTTGTTATTGTTGTATGGGTTTACTGATGGTCGTGTTGTTGCTATTGTTGTTATGGGTGTTACTGATGGTCGTGTTGTTGCTATTGTTGTTATGGGTTTACTGATGGTCTTGTTGTTGCTATTGTTGTTATGGGTGTTACTGATGATCGTGTTGTTGTTATTGTTGTAAGTGGTGGTAGTGGTGATAGTAGAGGGTGGCAGTAGGGCTAATGATGATGATGATGATGATTTGTCCTTTTTGCTGTTGTTGTTTTATATCATTTTGGTGAAAAAACACGTAGAATATGCACCTAGCATACTTATGATATCCGGGATTCATTGCAAAATCCTGAGTACACATCTGGGTGTGTGTGTGTGTGTGTGTGTGTGTGTGTGTGTGTGTGTGTGTGTGTGTGTGTGTGTGTGTGTGTGTGTGTGCATGACTTATTTCCCTTACCTGCCTAGCGCAGAGATATAACCACGGTCTGACTCCAGAGCTGTTTTGCTTCTGTGTTAAAACGAAATACCAGTTGTCATGCCTAGAGCCAGTCGTGGCTGAAGGCAGTCTCACCACGCCATGTTGAAACATAACAACCTTGTTAGTGCAGGTATGGTCGTGTAGCACGCATCAACAGCTGACTGGGCTTTTGCGCCGTTCTCTTGAATGTCGTTATCGACTACAGCTCCCAGGTTGACCAAGTAAATGTGAGATTTTTACGTATGCGGCTGTTTTTGCCCACCGATAGATAAGGTAGCCGCATTCCGACTTTAGAGATGATAGTGTCGAAACACGGCACCCAGGGTGTGCACGAGTTTTTAAAAAAAAATTTAATACACATTTTTCTCATTCGTTCTTGACGACAAACGGCCCCAACTTCCGAAAGCCAGAAGAACATGCGTGTCTTCCATTTGACGTCTGTTCACTTAAAGTGATGTTTAGACGAAACAGGATGTAACGTGTGCGCAAGACTGCATGCATTCGCACACGGGGCCTCGGTTTATAGTCTCAACCGAAGGACTTTTGGGGAGAGTGGAGTCTGCACTGATGTTAACTCCAGGGGAAAATATCCCCTTGAACGGGAATCTCGGTGGTGGCTCAAGGCTGGGCTGGATCCCGGGCCGTCAACTTGCCAGTGCACTGCTCTGACCACCAGGCTATCCCCCCCCCCCCCCCCCCCCCCCTCCTATTTTATCTAGGTGGCAAGTTCACCACAGTGCACTAACAACTTAACGACTAAAGCGAGAAGTCAAACCAAGGCAACTCCATTGTGAGGCAGACACGTGGGGTTAGTCACTCTGCCATCGTCTTACGTCATTCTCGTAGTGACGTCAGACTGCAATATCTGTACGTCATCTTCCTCCAGCGCGAGCAAACTGCCCGCCAAATGTTCCCCTAATTTAATTGTTTCTGGCCGGTTACGAGCTGTGTTTTCTTATCATCTCTGTCTCTGTGTCTCTCTGTGTCTGTCTCTCTCTCTGTCTCTCTCTCTGTCTCTCTCTCTGTCTGTCTCTCTCTCTCATGTTTCGCTTCTCCGCGATTTGTTGATGGTGTTCCCTGTCTGTTATAATTTGGCACAATCTTTTTTGTGTGTCTCTATTTCTCTGTCTGTCTGTCTCTTTGTGTCTGTCTCTGTCTGTCTGTCTGTCTGTCTCTCTCTCTCTCTCTCTCTCTCTCTCGCTCTCTTTCTCTCTCTCTCTTACAACATATCACAGCCTTTTGTGTGTTTTTTTCCTGTTCTGTCTTTCTGTCTGTCTCTGTCTCTCTCACACACATTAGCTCTCTCTGTCTCTGTCTCTCTCTCATAAACCATTCTATTTTGTCTGCATGTGCCAATGCCTGCGTGTCTGCCTAC
>CM054163.1:39185620-39200620 GCA_028751875.1 Rapana venosa
CACACACACGCATGCGCATGCATGTATGTATGAAAGCATAGGTGCTCGTGCATGCACGCACGCACGCACCTCTCTCTCTCCTCTCTCTCTCTCTCTCTCTCTCTCTCTCTCTCTCTCTCTCTCTCTCTCTCCTTTCCATTATTTCCATCAAATCGTCTGCTTGTCTGTCTGCCTGTGTGTATTGGGTTGTCTCTCTATGTCCCTCCCTCCTTCTTTGTATGTCCATGTCTGTCTGTCTGTCTCTATCTCTACATATCTCTCCCCTCTCCCCCCCCCCCCTCTCTCTCCCTCTCTCTCCTTTGACTGGCAGAGAACAGGGTGTGTGTGTGAACACAGCTGACAGACAGTCCTGGCTCATTCCCTGTTTACTGGGTGGAGAGAATTCATCGTCACAATGTAGCCCCTGCCACTGTGACATGTCATGCAGTTGTGCTGGAGTGGCAACTGTCCTCTCAACCGCTCCATCCGCACGTTAGCAATGAAGGAATGAAGCCTTCAATTAGCACAGCTGATTTCAGATTGCCAGTTTGGTAACAATCGATTTCAAAGCAAGCATCAGTCCTACAGTGTCAACGTTTCAATTGGAAAATCACCAGTCATTTATTTTATCATCGTTACTTGTTTGATGGTAACAAGTCATTTAATTCATAATCATTTGTATGATGATAACAAGTCGTAAGGATGACAGATAAGCACTGTCGTGCTTTCAAATAAGAAATCCAGAGAGAAAGAGAGAGAGATAGAGAGGAGAGAAGGGAGAGAGAGAGAGAGAGAGAGAGAGAGAGAGAGAGAGAGAGAGAGAGAGAGAGAGAGAGAGGAGAGAGAACGTTTACAAATATATTTTATCACCCATCGCGACAAACAAACCTGTAGCTAAACAAGCAAACAAACAAAACAAATAGGCAAAGTCATTTTACCCCCAAACACTCCCTCGTCAGGATGAAATCTACTGAAACAACACTGTTTTTTCCTGTGTCGATCGTCTTCAAACTCCCAAAGGTCAAACCAAATGGGTGAGAAATTATATTTCTCTCTCTCTCTCTCTCTCTCTCTCTCTCTCTCTCTCTCTGTCTGTCTGTCTTCTCTCTCTCTCTCTCTCTCTCTCTCTCTCTCTCTCTCTCTCTCTCTCTCTCTCTCTCCACACTAAACCCTGTCTGTGGGAAACTCTTCCAACAACACCGCCGCCACATCTAAAGGATCTCAGCTTCCTGCCTGCCCTCAGCCAATCACCTTGCCTCACACACCTGGCGTCAATGATAATTATGAGGTCAGGTCAGTGTCGTCATGTTCTGCTTCACGTCCTGCTGCTCACTGAAGGGAAGGCACTGTGCACCGCCACCTTCCCGCTGTTTGGTGTCGGGGCTTTTCTCCGCTGCTTCGGCCTGCTGTTGCCGCCACTGCTGTCAGGATCTCCCCCTGCCCTAACCCTGTTCACTTCGTGATGCTGCATCCTAAGGGTCAGAAGTCTATAGAGTGGTTATCAGTTTTAGGTCGCCACACAGCCATCAGCCAGATGGGCCCTGCATTGCTGCAGATTTGGGGTATGATAGGTAAGCACTAGCCTCCTTTTATTTGCGTCCAATCCACAGAGAGAGAGACAGAGACAGACAGACAGACAGAGACAGACCGACAGACAGAAACAGTGATAGAGAGACAGAAACAAGGATAGAGAGACGGACATGTGAAGAGAAAGTGCGAGAGAGACAGAGACAGTGAGAGAATCAAGAGAGAGAGAGAGAGAGAGAGAGAGAGAGGAGAGAGAGAGAGAGAGAGAGAGAGAGAGAGAGAGAGAGAGAGAGAGAAATTTATTTTTCTAACCTACCGTGGCAAATGAATAAAAGAAAACCTAATAAAAACAACTTCCGCCCTTAGAACCTCTTGTAAGGAAAAAATCTACAGCAATAAACCGTATTTTTGCGTTAATACCTTTCCTCCAAAAAGGTCAACCCCATTGTCTCTTGGTAGTTGGCTCCAACAGAGAGACAAGATCCTAGTTTCCTGTAGGCCTATTTTTTTCCATCAGTTGCTGGACAAATGACGTCATTAACATTGAGGTTTCCTACTTGACGTCATGCTCTTCACTTACCTGAAGACACTTTTCATGACTTCGCTATTCCTGTGGATTGTCATCAGATTTCCTGTGAGGTTGTTTTTGCTTTTGATTTGTATTTAGTGCAGTTATCCTTTTTCTTGTCACTTGTACTAAGTAATCAGTACAGAAAAAACAAACTTAACAACAACAACAACAACAGAATCCAGGAAGGTGGCAGGACGGCTAAGACGTTCACCTGCCTAACATGTAAACGGTAAGGCTCTGGGTTCAATTCCCAGCCTTGCCGTTTCTTATAAAATTGGCAAGAAAATCGAATTGAATGTCAAAATTCTTCGGATGAGACGAAGCCTCGTGTGCGAATGCACGCAGAACATCTTGCGCACACGTTAAAAACCCTTTCCGCTGTTCGGGAGCGTAGGCCATGTCGTGCTAGGGGGAACAGATGACGACATTTCAGAAACTATTTGCTGACAGATGTTTGCACACCGTCACTGAAGTCGGAATGCGGATACCTTAATGGTGGAAAAAAATCGCATACGCAAAACTGTCGCCCTTTGTGAACTCGGAGCTGTGACCGAGGAGAGAAACAAGGTAATACAATTATCCTCTGACCTGAGCCATCAGTGTATCGAGTCACTGGTGAGAACTGCTGGACAGGGCAGGGGAGCTCTGCAACAACTACTTGTTTATCTGCATGTTTATATATGTGTTTATTTACTTATTTAGCTAGTTACATGTTTATTATCCTTTCTATATTTACTTTTTATTTGATTATTCATTTTTTTCATTCATTTATGCTTAAAAAAAATTCATTATGCTTTGTTGTTTATAAAAACCTATTCACTCTAGATAACACAGAGCGACGTACTATCAACCAATACAGACACCATACAACATGACACAATACAGTGCAATAAAATGATTATAATAAATCACAATTCAACATAATTTGCTGTATAGATCACGTATTGATTCAGTGCAAGACTGACAACTCTGCGCCCTAAACTGCAGTAAGCTACCATGGCCGTCAGTCAGTGCAGTACACTAAAGCGGACATTGCCTCCCCTGTTCTGGACAGGGTCACAGCACCACAGTCTCAGGTACCAGGCTGGCTGTACACAGTTCACAGCTCAAAGCTCTCAAGTGATTCTGCCTTTTGAATCGCAGTTGTTGTTGTTGTTGTTGACTTCATTTTTATGTCTGTTCACTTTGTCATCGCGGCCATGAGTGTCCATGAGACGCCACACTCTGCAGGCTTGGAGTCAACAGAGAAGAAAGGAAGAGACTTTATTACCAGCCAACTACCACAGGGTGTGTGTGTGTGTGTGTGTGTGTGTGTGTGTGTGTGTGTGTGTGTGTGTGTGTGTGTGTGTGTGTGTGTGACAGGCACTTTAGTGAAGGGGATTACTTCGAAGGGTCTATGGTAAACAGGGGAATAATTATAACGAATGCTGTTGTGCGTTACTATGATTCAGGTGTTGACATTCATGTTGTTGTGAGAGAAAAAGCTGGCTATCTTGCTACAAATCTGTCTTTGCCAGATCTCTCTCTCTCTCTCTCTCTCTCTCTCTCTCTCTCTCCTCTCTCTCTCTCTCTCTCTCTCTTCTCTCTCTCACACATACACACCACCACCACCACCACTACCACCACCAACACCACAACACGCACGCACGCACACATACATGCACGCACGCACACATGCACGCACACAAGCACGCGCGCACACACTCACACACGCACGCACACACACACACGTTGTTATAGAATGCTTCTATTGTTGGGGTTTAGCATTTGCTGGCTAAAGTTGGGGGCAGTTGTTTGCAGCTATTCCCCTTGGTAATGATTTCAGTCATGTCGTGTGTGTTTCTTGGTGGGGGGAAGGGGGGAGGGGTTGTTTTGTCTATTTAGGATACAAACGATGTTGTCAACAAAATGCTTCAAGCGTTGCCAAAATCATCACCGAATTCTATCACTGAAGTCGGAATGCAGCCTCCTTCATCATCATCATCAGATCCGTGACCTTGGCGGTCGTGGGGGAGACATGAAAGACGATGCCGTGGTAAGCCTCCTCCATCCATCTCGGTCCTCGGCTCTGCGCAGTAGTGCCGAGTCATTCATCCTGGTCCATTCTCTGATGTTGTCCATCCATGACTTGTTCTGTCTTCCCCTCCTTCTGCCACCTTCGAGTGTTCCCTGCAGTACTGTTTTGGGCAGAGTGTTGTGGCGGGTGACGTGGCCGAACCATGTCAGCTTTTTCTTCTTGACGATGGTGAGAAGGGGTTCCTGTAGACCTGCCAGCCGTGTTATTTGACTCTTGACAAATTCATTGGTCTTTCGTTCTCTCCAGGATATGCCCAGTAGTTTTCTATGGCATTTTGTTTCGAATGACTGGATTCGCTTTGCTGTTTCAGCAGTCAATGTCCAGGTTTCACTTCCGTACAGCAGGATCGACTGAATTAGGGCTTTGTAGAGCTTTAGTTTGATTGGGAAACTGATCTCTTTACTTTTCCATATGGTGGTGAGTTTTGTCATGGAAGATGTTGCCATGGCTATTCTGACTTTGATTTCTGTCGTCGATCGCCCGTCCTTTGTGAGTGTAGCGCCGAGGTATTTAAAAGCGTCTACCTCCTCCAGTTGTTGGCCGTTCATGTATATTTTAGCGGTGGCATTGCTCGTGCTGTTCACAAGTACTTTACTTTTCTCCGAGCTCACCTCCATCCCATATGCTCCAGCTCTGTTCTCAAGTCTGGTCGTAAGATCTTGCAGCTCTGTGTTACTTCCGCCCATGAGGTCAATGTCATCGGCAAACCGTAAGTTGTTGAGGGGTCTGCCGCCAATGGAGATGGTAGAGTGGAAGTCATGTAGGGTCTCTCTCATAATGTTTTCCAAGAACAGATTGAACAGGACTGGAGATAACAGGCATCCTTGTCGGACCCCAACTGTGGTTTTGAAGTAGTCTCCGACCTGATTGTTCAGAAGGACTGCACTGCTTGCGGTGTTGTATAGTGCTTGAATGGTTTGCACTAGTCCTTCTTCAATGCCAAACATTCTGAGGACCTGCCACAGGCCTTCGTGCCATACTCTGTCAAAAGCCTTCTTGAAGTCGATGAAGTTGTGGAACAGGTCTCTCTGATGTTGAAGATGTTTTTCCATCATGATGTGGCAGTTAAAAATCTGTTCGATTGTGCTCCTGCCTGCCCTGAACCCAGCTTGTTCCTCTGCAAGGTGTTCTTCTGCCTCCTTCTTGAGTCGATTCAAAATAACTTTGAGCATGATCTTGCTGGCGTGGCTGATGAGGCTGATTGTTCTATAGTTTTGGCATTGGCGTAAATTCCCCTTCTTGGGCAGGGGTATGATGAGTGATTGTGTCCATTCTGTTGGCCACTGTTTTGTCTCCCAAATCTTCTGACAGATAGCTGTAACATATGTGATGACTGTTTCGCCTCCTTAATGGTGGGCTAAAATGGTTCAACACCAAAAAGAAAGCTGGCCAATTGTCAGTCATGGATGTAAGCAAAGTGCCAAAGTCTATAATATTGTCAGCATTAACAAGACAAGGTATTGGCGCCATTGCATTGCCATCTGTCAGAGTTCCTCCCCCTTTCTGTTCATTAGGATTTCTACAATGACCTCATTATCATTACTGCTGCCAGCTGCTCCGGTGCTAATTGGTTATTAAAGATCAGCCACCTATTTCTTCCCATAACCTATAAGGTCGTAGGGGAGCGAGGCGTCAGAGACCTCACTTCTCTAGGGCCAGCATATTGAGGACGGCGCCCATCTCCTCTCCCTCGCTGCTTTACCTTCCCCGACCCTAAAGAGGGCAGGTACCCATTTACAGCTGGGTGAACTGGGGGAACTGTACTGAAGCCAAGGCGCGCAAACGGTCACCCATCCAACTGGTAACCACGCTCGACGCTGCTTAACTTGGCTGGGAGAAAGCGAGTGCTCCGATCACTGAGCTACCCCGTCCCCTTTTTACCACCTATTTCTTCACTAAATGTCTGTGAATTAATGGAATGCTTTATTAATGCATTGGGTGAATGCATCCTGTGATAAAGAAAATGACAAAGTGGACACAGAGAGAGAGAGAGAGAGAGAGAGAGAGAGAGAGAGAGAGAGAGAGAGAGAGAGAGAGAGAGAGAGAGAAGAGAGAGAGAGAGAGAGAAGAGAAGAGAGAGAGAGAGAGAGAGAGAGAGAGAGAGAGAGAGCATTCATTCATTGACAAAGAAAGGACAAAGTTGAGAGAGAGAGAGAGAGAGAGAGAGAGAGAGAGAGAGAGAGAGAGAGAGAGCATTCATTAATTGACAAAGAAAAGGACAAAGTGGACAGAGAGAGAGAGCCTTCATTCATTCATTCATTCATTTTCTCATTCATGCATTCACTAATTCACTAATTCTCTGATTCATTCCTTGATGTATTGATTTCTTTCATTGATGCTGATAAACGGTTACTGTCGAGTGAAATCTTCGAGACAAAGAGTGACATTTTATTACAATGGAGACTGTGTTTGCTTGATGTGTTTTTTCTTCCTTTTAATTAGTGTTTCTCCAATTATCTTGCAGTAATTACAGCCACAAACGTCTCTGGAGCTGAACTGATCATAATGGCAGGGCCCCATTGTTTTCTAAAGAATGTTCTGGAATGAAAGCTTGGGTTGTGTGACAGTCTGATGCAGACACCGACCAAGTGATAAGAATAAAAAGAATGAGAGTGAAAGACAGAAAAGGTGTGTGTGGGGGATGGATGGAGGGGGGGGGGGGTCGTAGTTGAAGAGACAGATAGACAACGAGAGAGAGAGAGAGGGGGGGGGGGCAAAACATATCCAGACAGACAGAAACAGAGGGGGGGGTGAGAGAGAGAGAGAGAGGAGAGAGAGAGAGAGAGAGAGAGAGAGAGAGAGAGAGAGAGATCCGCCATAAATTTCCTCATTAAATGTCTGTGAATTAATGTGATGCTGTAATAGTACAGTGGATGCATTCATCCAGTGACAAAGAAAAAGATATAGCAGAGAGAGAGGGGGAGGGGGGGAGAGAGAGATACAGACAGACAGACAGACAGAGAGATTTATTTATTTATACCTTTTTAAGTCACAGAAGATTTCTCTGCGTTAAATTCGGGCTGCTCTCCCCGGGAGAGCTTGTCGCCACAAGAGCAGCGCCACCCATTTTTTTTCTTTTTCCTGTCTGCAACTATTTGTTTCTCTATCAAAGTGTCTTTTTTCTACATAATTTTGCCAGGGACAACTCTCTTGCCGTGGGTTCTTTTATGCGCGCTAAATAAGTATGTGTAACACACGGGACCTCGGTTTATTGTCTCATCCGAAAGACTAGCCCAGACCACCACTCATGGTCTAATGGATGGGGGAAAAGTTTCGGGCCCAAACCGGATTCGAACTACCGAACACTTCAGACCCGGACTTTTCGCTTTGTAGACAGGCGCGTTACCTCTAGACCACCGATCCACCATAGACAGAGGGAGAGGGGAAAGAAATAGCCATACAGACAGAAACAGACAGAGAGAGAGAGGGGGAGAGAGAGAGAGGGGAGGGGGGTTGGAGGGAGGGAGGAAGAGAGAAACAGACAGACAGACAGACAGACAGAGAGACAGACAGACAGACAGAGAGAGGGAGCGACAGAGCATTCATTCATTCATCCATTTCGCCCCGTGGGGATGCCGGGGGCCTGTCAGCATAAATAGCACCCCCACATCCTGGAAATTCTGTGCCAGGATTTACTTTTTTTTTCTATCTCTGTCTTTGTTTCTGCCTTGTTCCTTCCTGCCGCTCTCTTATCTTTTTTCTGTTGTTGTTGTTTTTACCTCTCTCCTGCCCTTTTTTCCACAAAGATTTCAAAAATAACAGTTCTCTCCCACGCCGTAGTCGGATGTGCTGGGCCTGACTTGTCAGGAGCTTAATGGCAGCAAAACGCACTTTTACTTATATGACAGACAAGAACAGTTGCTGTCTGAGCGTTCGATAAAGATATGAGTCATTCATTCATTCATTCATTCATTCATTCATTCATTCATTCATTAATTCATTCATTCATTCGTTCGGTCGGTCGTTCGTTCATTGTTCGTTCATTCATTCATTCACTGGGTCATTCATTTATTCAACTACTGTTATATTCATTCATTGATGCAATGATTTTATTCATCACTGCTGACAAACGGTTTCTGTCAAATGAAATCTCCGAGACAAAGAGTGACATTTTATTACAAGGGAGACTGTGTGATTCTTGTTTGTGTTCTTCATTTTAATCAGGATTTCTGGAACTCTCTGGCAGTAATGACAGCTATCAACACACCTGAGGGGCTAAGCTGATCATTAATGATAGGTCCTGTTTATCTGTTTTAATTAAAACATGCATCCTCGATACAATGGCATACTTGAGTGATACATTGACAGGTTGGGTTCTGTGACAGTCATAGAGACAAAACACCAAGATAAAAAGCGAGAGATGAGAAGAAGGAGAGAGAGAGAGAGAGAGAGAGAGGAGAGAGAGAGAGAGAGAGAGAGAGAGAGAGAGAGAGAAACAGACAGACAGATAGTCAGAGACAGACAGACCGAGAGAGCAAACCAGAGATACAGACAGAGAAACAGACAGACAGACAGACAGCGAAACAGACAGAGGAACAGACAGACAGCGAAACAGACGGACAGACAGCGAAACAGACATACAGACAGATAGACAGCCAGACAGATAAACAAAGACACTGACATACAGAGACAGACAAACAGAGAAACGGACAGATAGAGGACTAAAAAGTTTGCTAGTTATGGAAACAAGTGGGAAAAAACCCTAAATGCCCCCACCTCTCTCTCTCTCTGTGTCTGTCTGTGTCTCTGTCTGTCTGTCTGTCTGTCTGTCTCTCTCTCTCTCTTTGTTTTGGCTTTGCATCAAAACACCAAGGTGTCACTAACCAGAAAGCTTTCTTTGGTCAGCTTCAGCAAAGATTAATCGATTGCTTCTATCAAAAGTGAAATGAACAAGTTAACAATAGCACTAGATTCAGTGTGTATCGTACATTTAAATTATCTGTATCTATGGAAAGGTACTTTTCCTAGTTGCCTAATAAGCATATCCGTGACGTTTTGATCAGATTTAGGTTAGGCATATCAGACCTACAGACGCACAGAAACGCTACACAGCCGCTTCTGAACAAGATCTTCAGTGTTCATTTTGTCATAGTGCTATAGAAACAGAACTGCAATTTCTCTTTTATTGCAATGTTCTAAGTGACTTACCAGTGAAATTTTCCCGGAAAAAGTTTAGTACGCATCCAACGCTTACTTCATGTCAAAGGTTAATGCAAGTTGGTGCATGCGTGGATGATCTTGGTAGACATGTTTGTCATGCCACCACTCGCTGCTAGTGTTATCATGAAGCCTTGTGCTGATTCCTTTGATTTACTGACTGTTCATTTAAATGTGATGTTGTTGTTGTTTTGTTTTGGTTGTTTTCTTTATGCTATAAAGCTCTATTCAAAGCATTCAGTCATACACTATTGCCCATTGATTTGTAACGGGTTACATGGCCTATACAATTACATTTTTGAGTCCTCTCTCTCCCTCTCTCAAAACAGTCGATGTCACATGCTAAGAAACCTTCTCTGAAAAGTTCTGTGGAGAAAGTGAAGAGGAAATTGACATTTGTCAATCAGTCCACGTGTACTCTGGTTAATTAGAAGGGAAAACCCCACAACCAGCCAAACCAAAAGCCAGAAAGCATGGGCATGACCTTCGCAGAGTTTGTGTCAGATTTAATAAGCGCGGGTCCACCATTCAGATGAGATTATTTCAGTGTGATTCTTCTTCGTCGTCGAACGCTCAGACAGCAACTAGTGTTGTTTGTCGTATGAGCGAAAATGCGTTGCGCTGCCGTTTAGCGCCTGACAAGTCAGGCCCAGCGCATCCAACTTCGGCTTGGGAGAGAATGATTATCTTTAAGTCTTTCAGGGAAAAAATGCAGGAAAATGGACCAAGAAGGCAGAAAATAGACAAGGAGGAGGTGAAAGAAAAAAAAGGAAAATGGCAGAAACAAAGATAGGGATAGAAACAAGGGAATTCCTAGCACAGAATTTCCAGAAGGTGGGGATGGTGTTCATACTGCCTGTGCTGGAGTGCGTGCATTCAGAACGGTTTCTTCCAGGCAGCTAGTCACGGCCCCAGCCCTGTTGTCCCGTCATTAGGAAAGAAGAGGACAACAAACTGTACAAGCTGTGCTTCAGTGCCGCCAGGGGGACGAGCCCAGCACTGAAGGGGTGCAGACCCCTCATGTCCACAGGTATGGAGGAGGGGGGGGGGGGGGGTCACGTGGTCAGAGCGGTGTACTTCAGACCCAGCATCGAGCCCGGGTTTGAGCCACCATCGAGGCGCCATGTCATGAGGTCACGAGGTCACGAGGTCATGAGGTCATGAGGAGTTTCCCTTGGAGTTAACTTCAGTACTGACTGCTTCCTTGAAAGTCCTTCAGATCAGACTCTAAAGCAAGGCCCCGTGTGCAATCACGTACAGAATATCTTGTACACACCTTAAACCTTGTTCGCCTTCAGGAAGAGTAGACCATTTGTGTCGGTAAACATGAATGACGAAAATGTAATGCACGCGCACTAGTGTCATGCTTAGACATCATTCCCGACATCGGAATGCGGCTACCTTAATGGTGGGCAACAAAGGCCGCACACGCAAAGACGTCACCTTGGTGAACGTCAGAGGTCTAGCCGAGGAAAGAGGAGGAGAAGCCAGGGCCAGCAGTGCTGCAGGCACAGCGCCAGGAAGGAGATGGGAGGAGGAGATGGGAGGAGGAGATGGGAGGGGGAGATGGGAGGGGCAGATGGGAGGAGGAGATGGGAGGGGGAGATGGGAGGGGGAGATGGAGGGGGGGAGATGGGAGGGGGAGATGGCAGGAGAGGAGATGGGAGGAGGAGATGAGATGGGAGGAGGAGATGGGAGGAGGGCGAGAGGAGGAGATGGGAGGAGGGCGAGATGGGAGGAAGAAGATGTGAGGGAAGGAGATGGGAGGGGGAGAGGATGAGATGGGAGGAAGAGATGGAGGAGAGGAGATGGGAGGGAGAGGAGGAGATGGGAGGAGAAGATGGGAGGAGAAGGAGATGGGAGGGGGAGAGGATGAGATGGGAGGAAGAGATGGGAGGAGGGGATGGGAGGAGAGATGGGAGGGGAGATGGAAGGAGGAGATGGGGGGATGGGAGGGGGAGATGGGAGGGGGAGATGGAAGGAGGAGATGGGGGGATGGGAGGAGGAGATGGGATGGGGGATGGAGATGGGAGGAAGAGGTGGGAGGGGGAGATGGGAGGAAGAGGTGGGGGAGGAGATGGGAGGAAGAGATGGAAGGGGGAGATGGGGGAAGAGATGGAGGAAGAGATGAGAGGAGGAGATGGGGAGGGGGAGACGGAAGGGAGAGATGGAGAAGGAGATGGGAGGGGAGATGGGAGGAAGAGATGAGAGGAGGGGATGGAAGGGGGAGATGGAAGGTAGAGATGGAGAAAGAGATGGGAGATGAGATGGGAGGAGGAGATGGGAGGAGGAGATGGTGGAAGAGACGGGAGGAGGAGATGGGAGGAAAGATGGAAGGAAGAGGTGGGAGGAGATGGGAGGGGAGACGGTAGATGGAGATGGGAGGGGGAGATATGAGATGGGAGGGGGAGATGGGATGGGGGGATGGGAGGAGGAGATGGGAGGAAGAGGTGGGAGAAAGAGATTGGAGATGGAGGAAGAGGTGCGAGGAGGAGATGGGAGGGGGAGATGGGAGGGAGAGGTGGGAGGAGGAGATGGGAGGGGAGATTGGAGGAGGAGATGGATGGGGGGAGATGGAAGGAAGAGATGGGAGAAAGGAGGAAGAGATGGGAGGGGGAGATGGGAGGAAGAGGTGGGAGGAGGAGATGGGTAAGAGATGGGAGGAGGAGATGGGAGGAGGAGGAGGACAGCATCTCAGACTGGCCAGGCCTGAGGCTGAGTGAAGGAAGGAAGCACTGCAAAAGGCGGAAAACCTCTGTAAACGCCGTGTCTAGCCGGTAAGGACATTGCGCTAAAACTTTCCGGCTGTCAGTCGTGGTCACGTTGAATCTGGCGGAGCCCATCCCTCTGTTTAGGCAGCAGGGTGCATGCTGGGTATGTTCATGCCATCCATGCTGCGGGTCATAGCTGTTCTACTCTTCTACGTAAAGAGGAATGCACCCTAACGTGTGCGCGACATGTTCTGCATGTGTTCCAACACAGGATCTCAGTTATCGCCTCCTCCACAGGACTGTCAACGTTACCAACAGGGGAAGCCCTCACACTGACACTGAGGGAGACTGGAACCCGGGCCTTGCGTTACAGACAGACGACGGGCTCCCTGCTCGAACCACGCGGCTCTCCCGATGTGCAGGGGGTGTGACGTCATGTCACGCCACGTGACGTCAGTGCAGTGACTGTGTGGTGGTGTATGTCGTCATCTACACCCCCCCCCTCCCTGCTCTGACATCAACGCTGTGGCTGAAGCCAGGAGAGGGGGGTCAGCAGGGTGGAGGTGCTGAGCCAGCAGACAGGATCTAGGACCACACTGTCCCACAAGTTAGTCTGCCGCCATCTCAAGTACAACTTGGTTGTCTCCCTTCCCTCACACGTGTACCCCCCCCCCCCCCAACTCTCATGCACGCATGCACACACTGACACACGCACACACACTCACTCACACACAGACGTACATACGCACGCACGAACGCGCGCGCACGCACATACACACACACACATACGATAACAGAATGCGGTTGTCACGCTAAGAGCTTGACATGGCTGAAGATAATCTTAACATAACTTTTTTACAGTGTAACATTTTTTATAATTATGTACAGGCTTTAGCGTGTTGTTTTACATCAGTAAATGACTATGGCTTTCGCCTGGGGCATAGCGTAGCGTATGGTATGAATTTGTCATACATGTAGTCTGCTTTCAAATCCTTTCATGCTGGAACCTTAGGTGGAAAAGTCGGAGAAAAAAAGACTTGTCTATTGACTTGTACCTTAATTGCACTTTGTGAACCTGACGGTGGTTTTCTCAAGAGGCCATCAAAATCAGTTTTCGGTAACGTCGCCAGTGTGTGTGTCTTTTTTTCAAGTCTGTCATTAACTTATTCCTGCTGGCACATGATGGCCTAGTCCTCCGAAAGGCGGAACAGGTTTTCACGTGTGCGTAAGATGTTCTTCGGTTGTTTGGGCTATCTCTCGTCTCATCCGAAGGTCTTTCATGCGAGTGGAGTCAGGATTGATGTACTCCAGGGGAATCCCTCCAGCAGGTGACTGAGAGGTGGCTCCTGCCTGCACTGTCAGATGGTGAGTCAGCTCTGAGCACTATAGCTGTGACCTCTGTGGTCGGCGGGGCGACAAACAACGAGACTGGGTTACAGTTAGTTCTTGATACCCGAGTCCTTAAAACCAGCCCTGTTCCAAGTCAATAACTATGACATGTTAACCCATATCAGACGGAAAATACCTGGTTCTTTCAGGAAGTTAAAATGGTGTCGTGGTGTTAAACAATCTTTAAAGAATGTTCTGTAAAATGCTGGAGCCAAATCTTGTGGACATCTGGACAATTGAGATGCAGATGCCTGACGGCTATTCGCACATCACAGGTGACACACAAGTCCAGGAAAACGTTGGCAGATGTCAAAAGAAGGTCAAGGGGGAATATGTTGGTGTTGTCTTTGCGAATGGGAGAACAAGGAACCGAAGCCTTGTTGCACAACTTCTCTCCCCTTCCTGCCTAACTCCTGGCTGCTGCTCAAAGCACACACACTGCACCACAGGCATGGGGGGAGCCAGCTGTGCTGTGCTGTGCTGTGTTGTGCTGTGCTGTGTTGTGCTGTGCTGTGCTGTGTTGTGCTGTGTTGTGCTGTGCTGTGTTGTGCTGTGCTGTGCTGTGCTGTGCTGTGTTGTGCTGTGCTGTGCTGTGCTGTGCTGTGTGTCTACTCTGGAACATGGAGTGGTCTTCATCTCTTTGTTCTATCTGATGCCTTAATAACAGGGACATGTTGCAGAGAGAGAGAGAGAGAGAGAGAGAGGGTGGGGGGGGGGGGGGGGTCAGGCAGGCAGAGAAAGATAGAAAGAGAGAGGCAGGGAGAGACAGAGATAGGAAGACAGGCTGGCAGACAAAGACAGAGAAACAGAGAGAGAGAGAGAGAGGAGAGAGGAGAGAGAGGAGAGAGAGAGAGAGAGACAGACAGACAGACAGACAGACAGACAGACAGACAAACAGAGAAGACAGTCAAATGCCAAGAAGGAGAAAGAAAACAATGGGGACGATGGAGGAAGTGATAGAAGGGAAGGAAGGGGGGGGGGGTGTTGTCTTTGCGTAATGTCTATGTGTCTGACTGCCTGTCCCTTTGTCTATAGGTCAGTGTGTCTGCTTGTCTGCGTGATTTTCTTTGGTTGATGTCTGTCTGGCTTTCTGTCAGTATGTGTGTCTGTGTATCATGGATGTGTCCATGTGTCTAGTTGTCTGTTCATATGCTTCTACCTGTATGTCTGTTCTCGTCTCTGTGCCCATTTGTTTTGGCAACATGTTTACCTCTGTCTTTGTTTATGTCTGTCTGTCTCTCTATCTGCGTGTGTCTGTTTATCTGTGTGTGTGGTGTGTGTGTGTGTGTGTGTGTGTGTGTGTGTGTGTGTGTGTGTGTGTGTGTCTCTCTCTCTCTCTCTCTCTCTCTCTCTCTTTCTCTCTCTCTCCGTCTCTCTCCGTGTTAGTGCATGCATTTACCTGTGAGGTCGTGATGCGGCCACACGAGTGTCTGTATGTGTATGCATGCATGAGCACTTGTAAGCTTGGCATGTCTGTGTATGTTTGTTTCTGTGGGGTAGTTCGTAATGACGTGTGTATCAGGAGGAAGCTGGTTGCATCTGATAGTGTTTTTATGCGCTGATGACGTTGACACAGAAATCAGGTTAGA
>CM054163.1:39210620-39213120 GCA_028751875.1 Rapana venosa
ATGCCAACACCACCCAGTCTCTGTTATGTTGCTGACCAGAAGACACCTTCCCCTGCTGTGACTGACTTTTCCCCTTTTGTGCCATGCACTTCTTCTGCGCCACTGTCAGGTGACAATCAGCAAAGTAAATCACAAATAAACATACCCTCATGTGACATGGATAAACAGACAGTAACAATCCGTTCTGATATAGAAACAGTCTGTGACATTGATGAGGAAACGTCGTGCAAGTGGGAGGGTTCTGACGATGGGGAGCAGAGGGGTGGGAGTGTGTCAGACCTTGTAGTTAATCATTCTGGTGTAGACTGTGATGTAGATTGTAAAAAGGATTCTGAACATTCAAGGAACGTTACTGAGTCAGAGAACACAGGTGCAAAATCAGAATTGACTTACAGTAATGTTTTGAAATGCTTTGAACGGTTTAATGACAACATAAACAAACAAATGGATCATGTCAGTCATGAGCTGAAAGAAATTGTAGCCATTACCAAAACTTGTTCGAGTGGAACTCCTTTTAAAGATGTGTCATAGCTGCTCTGTTTCTCACCCAGTCCAAAGTGTATTCATAGTGTGAGTGAAAGCACTGAGTCATTGTAAAACATGAATTTGTTCCATGATGTGGATGCCATGCCATGCTGATTATTTCAAATGTTTTGAATATGTCATGTTTTGAAATGTTTTCTTTTTTCACTGCCCCCTCCCCACTGTCCCCATGTGAATGGGCTCACATAAGCCTACCACATTAAACCATTTTCAAGTTTCAAGTTTCAAGTTTGTCTCTCTCTCTGTCTCTCTCTCTGTCTCTCTGTCTCTCTCTGTCTCTCTCTGTCTCTCTGTCTCTCTCTCTCTCTCCCTCTCTTTCTCCTCTCTCTCTCTCTCTCCCTCTCTTTTCTCCTCTCTCTCTCTCTGTCTCTCTCTCTGTGTCTGTCTGTCTCTCTCTCCTCTCTCTCTCTTTCTCTCTCTTTCTCTCTCTTCTCTGTCTCTCTTTCTCTTTCTCTCTCTCTTTCTCCTCTCTTTCTCCTCTCTCTTTCTCTCTCTCTGTCTCTCTCTCTGTATCTCTCTCTCTCTCTCTCTCTCTCATCTCTCTCTTCTCCTCTCTCTCTTCTCTCTCTCTCTCTCTCTCTCTGAGTTCTTCCTTTTTCTCTTTCCTAATTTTCTGTTCCCTTTCTCCTTGTACTCTAAATATAGCTGAGAATGATGAGTACAGAACGTGCCTCACCCCCCCCCCCCTCTCTCTCCTCTCTCTCTCTCTCTCTCTCTCTCTGAGTTCTTCCTTTTTCTCTTTCCTAATTTTTCTGTTCCCTTTCTCCTTGTACTCTAAATATAGCTGAGAATGATGAATACAGAACGTGCCTCACCCCCCCCCCCCCTCTCTCTCTCTCTCTCTCTCTCTCTCGCTCTCTCTCTCTCTCTCTCGCTCTCTCTTCTCTCCCCCCTCCCCTCTCTCTCTATCTCATATTTCAGACATTGATATCTTTCTTACACAAGAACTGTGTTTTATCTGTTAATTCCTTTTGTTCTTAGTCTTATCATTTGCTTTTTGCGAGATGACAACCTTTAAAGTATTTTTTTAAGGATGCTTTCAAAAACATTTGTCATCACGCGATGAATTTGATCTGATGTAGGTATTGGTGCTTGTAACATTGTTGCTTTTGTTTTTGAGGGTCATTGTTGTATATGTGTGTGTGTGGTTTTTTTCTTCTATCTATCTATCTATCTATCTATCTATCTATCTATCTATCTATCTATCTATCTATCTATCTATCTATCTATCTATCTATCTATCTATCTATCTATCTATATAATGTGTGTGTATCTGTGTGTATTCATACTTATTTCAGAGGATAATGGAATATGCGCTCATGTGCTTTTTAACATCCAGTGACGTGTGTAAGCTGTTTTGGAAATTTTGTCATCCGTTTTCACCGGCACACAATGGCGTAGTCTTCCGAAAAGCAGAACGGGATTGAAAGTGTGCACAAGATGTTCTGCGTGCGTTCGCACACGGAGCCTCGGTTTATAGTCTCATGCGAAGGACTTTTGCAAGGAGTGCTGATGTTAACTCCAGAGAAAAAAATCCTCTTGAACGAGATTCAAACCCGGGTCAGCAGATCACGCGCAATGCGCATCACTAACCACCAGGCTATTCTCTCTCTCTCTCCCCCTCTTCTCTCTCTCTTTTCCTCTCTCTCTCTCTCTCTCTCTCCATCTCCTCTCTCTCTCTCTCCCCTCTTCCCCTCTCTCTCTCTCTCTCTCTCTCCTCCTCACTCTCTCCTCTCTCTCCCCCTCTCTCTTCTTTTTCTTTCCCTTTTCCTCCTTCATCCCTCTCTCTCTCTCTCTCTTTCTCTCCCCTCTTCTCCTCCTCTCTTTTCTCTCTCTCTCTTCTTCTCTCTCTCTCCTTTTCTCCTCTCTCTCCTTTTCTCTCTCCCTTTTCTTCTCTTTCTCTCCTCTCTCCTCTTTCTCATCTCCTTCTTCTCTCTCCTTTCCTCTCCTCCTCTCT
>CM054163.1:39220620-39238120 GCA_028751875.1 Rapana venosa
TGCAGTTTGTAAAATTTGTCATCCGTTCCCACTGACACACAATGGGCTACTCTTCCGAAAAGCGGAACGGGTTTTAACGTGAGCGCAAAATGTTTTGTGTGCGTTCGCACACGGGACCTCGGTTTAAAGTCTCATCGGAAGGACTTTTGGGGAGAGTGGAGTCGGCAATAATGTTAACTCCAGAGGAAAAATCTTCTTGAACGAGAAGCGAACCCGGGTCAGCACATCACGAAGACATCACTGTAACCGCCAGGCTATCCCGTATATCATTGTTTGAGTATTTTGTTTTGTCCCTGCCAACTTATGCTCAGGATAGATAGATATGATGTTGGCGTGGTTGGAAGACTGGAGCAATTTTACATCGACAGACAAAATCCTGCGACCAATTCTGCAAGTATCTGTTTTTCCCGGGCCTGTTTACTGCTTTGTTTGAATCATGATGTTGCTGTATGTTCAGCCTTTTTGTGCATTCAATAATTATGTGATCTGTTCATTCTACGGGCCTGTTTACTGCTTTGTTGTTTGAATCATGATGTTGCTGTATGTTCAGCCTTTTGTGCATTCAATAATTATGTGATCTGTTCATTCTACGGGCCTGTTTACTGCTTTGTTGTTTGAATCATGATGTTGCTGTATGTTCAGCCTTTTGTGCATTCAATAATTATGTGATCTGTTCATTCTACGGGCCTGTTTACTGCTTTGTTGTTTGAAACATGATGTTGCTGTATGTTCAGCCTTTTTGTGCATTCAATAATTATGTGATCTGTTCATTCTACGGGCCTGTTTACTGCTTTGTTGTTTGAATCATGATGTTGCTGTATGTTCAGCCTTTTTGTGCATTCAATAATTATGTGATCTGTTCATTCTACGGGCCTGTTTACTGCTTTGTTGTTTGAAACATGATGTTGCTGTATGTTCAGCCTTTTTGTGCATTCAATAATTATGTGATCTGTTCATTCTACTGTTCTCCGGCTAGTTATTCTGATCCCACTCCAAACAGTCCTTTCCCACTTTATCTTATGATTTAAAAAAACAAGCAACTTCACGGGGTCTTTTGGGGCGCCATAGGGCTACTACCTGCGAGGGCTCTGCATTGCTGCTGAAACAGTTCAGAAGTATTCACGGCTCATAATTATCCGTCATAGCCAAGAGACCAGCTACCATGATTCCTGGCTGACCACTGCAGGTGAGGCTGCAAAGCTTCAGTTCTGATGACTTGGTGGCTAGATGCGCACACAAGGATTTGATTCAGTGTTTGTCATTGACACACGCACGCACGCGTACGCACGCACACGCACTCACTCACTCACACACTCTCGAAAGCATGAAGCTCCATGAAGGAGGCGTTATAACGAAGACTGTGGCAACACTAAATTGGAAATCTCCGCTGTGACGCAAATACAACAAAAACAACAACAACAATAACAACAAGGACAACGACCCTGAAAGTTAGAACAAACTTCATTTAGTCCCTTATTTTCGAGGACAATAGAGTAGGTAATATTGAATTTAACATCCAGTCCCTGTGTGCATACAGTTTTGTAAATGTTGTCATCCGTTCTAACCGGCAGAAAAAGCCTACTCTTTTGAAAGGTGGAACAGATGTTAACGTGTGTGCGAGATGTTCTCCACGCGTCCACACACTGGCTTCTGCTTAGCTTCTTATCTGAAGGAAGAGAGAGAGAGGGAGAGAGAGAGAGAGATGAGGAGAGAGAGAGTAGAGAGAGAGATGAGAGATGAGAGGAGAGAGAGAGAAGGAGGGAGAGTGAGAGAGGGAGAGGGAGAGAGAGAGAGGGAGAGAGAGAGAGAGAGGAGGGAGAGAGAGAGGATGAGAGAGAGAGAGGGGGAGAGGGGGAGAGAGAGGAGGAGAGAGAGGAGGGAGAGAGAGAGAGAGAGAGAGGGAGAGAGAGAGAGAGAGGGGAGAGAGAGGAGAGGGAGAGAGAGAGAGGGAGAGAGAGGGGGAGAGAGGAGAGAGAGAGGGGAGAGGAGAGGGAGAGAGAGGAGAGGAGAGAGGGGGAGAGAGAGAGGAGGAGAGAGGAGGGTGAGAAGAGAGGAGAGAGAGAGGAGGGAGAGAGAGGAGAGAGAGGAGGAGAGAGAGAGAGAGAGTAGAGAGAGGAGGAGAGAGAGAGGGGGAGAGAGGAGAGAGAGGAGAGAGGGAGGAGAGGAGGGAGGGAGAGAGAGGGAGGAGAGAGAGAGAGAGAGGGAGGAGAGAGGGGGAGAGAGAGAGAGAGAGGAGAGAGAGGGGAGAGGAGAGGGGGAGAGAGAGGGGGGAGGAGGGAGAGAGAGGAGAGGAGAGAGAGAGAGGGAGAGAGGAGGGAGTGAGAGAGAGAGAGAGAGAGGGAGAGAGAGAGGAGGGAGAGAGGAGAGAGAGGAGAGAGAGAGAGGGGAGAGAGGGAGAGAGGAGAGAGAGAGAGAGAGGAGAGAGAGGGGGGATGAAGAGGTGAGAGAGAGGGAGAGAGAGGGGGAGGAGGAGTGAGAGGAGAGAGAGAGGAGAGAGAGAGAGGGAGAGAGAGAGGGGGGGAGAGAAGAGAGGGAGGAGAGGGGGGAGGAGAGAGAGAGTGGGAAGAGAGAGAGAGAGAGAGAGGGGGGGGAGTGAGTGAGTGAGGAGAGAGTGGAGAGATGAGGAGAGAGAGAGGAGAGAGAGAGAGAGAGAGAGGAGAGAGTGAAGAGAGAGAGAGGAGAGAGAGAGAGAGAGAAGAAGAAGAAAGAATAATAAGAAGAAGAAGGGAAAAAAAGAAGAAGAGGAGGAGGAGGCATTATACTTCGATTGCGAGCGAAATGATTTATTTTGTATTTCAGTGTACAAGGGTTTTAGCTGTGTTTTTCTTCCCCGAATCCTCGCAGCCATTGCCCATCATTTCGCAATGAACTGTTGTCTGAAATACGTCCTCTGTCCATGGCATGGGGGTTTTGTTGTTTGAATTATTATTTTGCTGCAGGTCTGTTTGTTTGTTTGTTTGTTTACTGGCTTATGTGGACTCTCTCTCTCTCTCTCTCTCTCTCTCTCTCTCTCTTCTCTCTCTCTCTCTCTCTCTCTCTCTCTTTCTTTCGCTCTCTGGGTTTTTGTTCTGTCTCTGACTTTCTAATAGTATTTCTTCTCCTTCTTCTCTGTCTATCTGTCTGTCTCTCTGCCCGTGTATGTATGTATGTACATGTATGTATGTATATGTATGTATGTATGTGTGTATGTATGTTTGTATGTGTTATATATATGTATGTGTATGTATATGTATGTATGTGTGTATGTGTGTATGTATGTATGTGTGTATGTACGTATGTATGTATATGTGTGTATGCATTTGTATGGGTGTTCTTTTTGAAGCCTAAATTAGATTTATCCAAAATAAAATGATTTGTTTTCAAACCACATTTACTCTGCGATTTCATTTTTGATATGATTTTACTTGAATTATTTTAAGTGTTTGTTTATTTATGTATTCATTTCTAACTCCATTATCTCTTTATTTGTCTTCTCATTCATTTATTCATTTAGTTTTCTTGCTTCGTTGATTTATTTACTTTTGATTAATTCAAATAATGTATGTTCTCTATTCAATTATACTTTTTAGGCATGTGTTTGCTTATTCTGCTATTTCCCCTTATATGTTTATTCATTTAGCTATCATCTTATTTGTTTATCTGTTTGGAATGTCTTCACTGTTCTGTTGCTTGTTGATTCTATCTATCTGCATAGAAAATCTGACAGTAACAAAGGGAGAAAACCCTCCACTCTCATAGCATTCTCTCCCCTCCCTTTTTCTTCTCTTCCCTCTTTTAAACCAATTTAGATTTTATATTTTAAAAAAACTACGTGGATGAAGAAACCGTGAGAGAGAGAGAGAGAGAGAGAGAGAGAGAGAGAGAGAGAGAGAAATAGAGAGATTTTCTGTCCTAAAATCATAGACTTAAATACAGTCTTTTTTAACCCAGGCCTCGAGAAAAAGAAAAAAAGTAAATAAAACAAACATGTCAACATCTATATGAACAGAGAGACAGAGACACTGACACTGACACAGTTTTATTGTCCATTCAACATCCCAGCCCTCTGTGTGGGTGTGTGTGTTTCAGTTTAATGTCTGCTCACATAAGTGGTAGACTAAAAAGGAAACCTCCCAAAATGCAAACAAACAAGTAAGAAGAGGGAAGTGTGTGAGTGAGTATGTGTTGTGTGTGTGTGTGTGTGTGTGTGTGAGCGAGCGAGCGAGAGAGAGAGAGAGAGAGAGAGAGAGAGAGAGAGAGAGAGAAACAGATACAGAGACGGAGAGATAGAGATACAGACACAAACAGACAGACAGACAGACAGACACTCACACACACACACACACACACACACACACACACACACACACACACACACACACACACACACACACACACACACACACACACACACACACACAAACGCAGGCTATTACATCCGGAATATTCCTGAATGCTGCTATTCAGCGTTAATGCTCTTAATCAGATTATCTTTGAAATTATTCAGTGGCTCTTGTGGAACACCATCGAACGCATTATCAAACACGCCCATTTTGAAATAACCTCTCGACTTGTGAACTTTCCGGGACAGCCAAGCAGATTAGCATTCATTCTATTTGCGGCAGAAGAACAGCACAAAGGAAGGGAGGCAATAACTAGACGCCTGTTGACCCCTCGTCATCGGCGACCTTCCCCTCCTGCTCTTTCCTCGTCGCTCCCTGTCCTGGCTCCCTGTCCTGGCTCCCCTGTCCTGGCTCCCCTGTCCTGGCTCCCTGTCCTGGCTCCCTGTCCTGGCTCCCCTGTCCTGGCTCCCCTGTCTGTCCTGGCTCCCCTGTCTGTCCTGGCTCCCTGTCCTGGCTCCCTGTCCTGGCTCCCCTGTCCTGGCTCCCTGTCCTGGCTCCCCTGTCTGTCCTGGCTCCCTGTCCTGGCTCCCCTGTCTGTCCTGGCTCCCCTGTCCTGGCTCCCCTGTCTGTCCTGGCTCCCTGTCCTGGCTCCCCTGTCTGTCCTGGCTCCCCTGTCCTGGCTCCCCTGTCTGTCCTGGCTCCCTGTCCTGGCTCCCCTGTCCTGGCTCCCCTGTCTGTCCTGGCTCCCCTGTCTGTCCTGGCTCACTGTCCTGGCTCCCCTGTCTGTCCTGGCTCCCCTGTCCTGGCTCCCCTGTCTGTCCTGGCTCCCTGTCCTGGCTCCCCTGTCCTGGCTCCCCTGTCCTGGCTCCCCTGTCTGTCCTGGCTCCCCTGTCCTGGCTCCCCTGTCCTGGCTCCCTGTCCTGGCTCCCTGTCCTGGCTCCCCTGTCCTGGCTCCCTGTCCTGGCTCCCCTGTCTGTCCTGGCTCCCTGTCCTTGCTCCCCTGTCCTGGCTCCCTGTCCTGGCTCCTTGTCCTCCCTACCCTGACCTCCCTACCCTGTCCTGGCTCCCCTGTCCTCCCTACCCTGTCCTGGCTCCCTGTCCTCCCTACCCTGTCCTGGCTCCCTGTCCTCCCTACCCTGTCCTCTCTACCCTGTCCTGGCTCCCTGTCCTGGCTCCTCTGTCCTGGCTCCCTGTCCTCCCTACCCTGTCCTGGCTCCCTGTCCTCCCTACCCTGTCCTCCCTACCCTGTCCTCCCTACCCTGTCCTTGCTCCCCTGTCCTCCCTACCCTGTCCTCCCTACCCTGTCCTGGCTCCCTGTCCTGGCTCCTCTGTCCTGGCTCCTCTGTCCTGGCTCCCTGTCCTGGCTCCCCTGTCCTCCCTACCCTGTCCTGGCTCCCCTGTCCTCCCTACCCTGTCCTCCCTACCCTGTCCTCCCTACCCTGTCCTCCCTACCCTGTCCTCCCTACCCTGTCCTGGCTCCCCTGTCTGTCCTGGATCCCCTGTCCTGGCTCCCTGTCCTGGCTCCCTGTCCTGGCTCCCCTGCATGCTCAGCCTTGTCGTGTCGCAGCCTCGGCCTCTCAAGTCCACAGGAAACTTATCGACATCAGGGCGCTGTCAAGCCACTAGCCAGTGGGGACCCGCACAGTGGTGTTTGGTGATGTTTGTTCTGAGCTGACATGCGTACAACATGGCCTCTTCAGTCCCCTTCTGGCAGCGTGACTGATAGCTGAGCGCAGAGTCAGACTCAGTGACGTCCACCCAGGGACGTGATCGCTACACCGTGTCTCCACCAGCTTCTCCTGAAAACCTCCCACCCCAAAGGTTTCCACACAGCCTCACCACAGGCACAGACGTGCAGGGACACCTGATTTGAGGTCAGCATGAGACTAGAGTCACTGGGGCCACCGAATCAGAAACAGCTGTGTTTTGTTGTTGGATGATCACTGGTGGTGAGGATGGTGCAGTGCTGACGCTATTCAACTGCAGGTGCTGAAGACAACTTCACAGGGCTTAACTCTACATGTTCTCTCCTGACATTATTCCCCGGGGTGAACGTACCGGGCCTGAGAGATGCAGACACAGGGCTGCTGATGGAGCACTGTGAGCAACACTCTCAAAGAGGCATCCTTGAGGAGACTGAAGATCGATGTGTGGCCCCAGTCTTCCCAATGAAGTCTATAGCAAACTTATTCTGGGAAAGAAACGAGATTGGAACCTATGACCGTCCAGCCAGGAATCACACACTGACCACTGCGCCATGGTGGCTGCTGCATTTGTTTGAAACGACTTGGCTTGGAGCCGATTAATTCTGCTAGATTTTCCCTCAACACTGGAGGTGATCGGAGGTTCATCAAAATTAAAGATTTTAGAAAAAAAGCTTAAGGTAAAGAAACATATAAAAACCACGGAGTTATTAAAGGTTGGAGGATGAGACAGACAGACAGACAGATAGAGACAGACAGACCGAGAGACAGACAGAGAGAGACAGACAGACACAGAGAGAGACAGACAGACAGACAGACAGACAGACAGAGAGAGAGAGAGAGAACTCGAACTCGAACTCGAACTCGAATGTTTTAATGAGGATAATTGGATAAGCCAGGAGCTTCTTTACACCAGGTCCTCAAAAAAAACCAAAACCAAAACAACAACAACATAAAAACCAAAGACTAAACAAAAGGCAAACAAACATGAAGAAATGCATAGCACAATTATACACAATGAAGCTGACAAAAACTCAATCACTTAGTTATACTTGCAATCAACTACTCACATTAACATTCAATTATGTACTAAACCAGCCAATCAATACAAATTGACTAATTTCATGTCTACACACATCAAAATTTCCCTCACACATAAAGATACATTAACACTACCACCATCCACACTCGCACACCCATGTATTTCAACGACAAGAGAGAGAGAGAGAGAGAGAGAGAGAGAGAGAGAGAGAGAGAGAGGAGAGAGAGAGAGAGAGAGAGAGAGAGAGACAGAGAGAGAAACTTCATTTTACCAGGGTAATGGGATAATCAAATCAACAATCCATTCGTCTACCTACATCAGATAAAAAGTGTTTAAAAAAAGTGAATGCAACCCCCCCCCCCCCCCCCACCCACCCAATATTGGGGTCAACGCAGGACAAAAAAGGAAAAAAAGAGTGTATTGCACTATACGAAGATATCTCAACATTTTTATTATTATATGTTATTTTATTTTATTATATACCACTCTATGTCACAGCAGATTTCTCTGCGTAAAATTCGAGCTGCTCTCCCCGGGGAGAGCACGTCTCCACAAGAGCAGCGCCACCCATTTTTGTTTTCTTTTTTCTGTCTACAACTGTATTTGTTTCCCTAATAGAGCGACTTTTTCAACAGAATTTTGCCAGGGACAACTCTTTTGTTGCCGTGGGTTCTTTTACGTGCGCTAAATATTTATGTGTAACAGACGGGACCTCGGTTTATTGTCTCATCCAAAAGACTAGCACCCAGACAACCACTCATGGTCTAATGGATGGGGGAACAGTTTCGGGCCCAAACGGGGATCAAACCACCGCACACTCCCGACCCGGCCTTTTCGCTTTCTAGGCAGGCGCGTTACCTCTAGACCACCGATCCACCTGCATACACCAACATGCGTACACACACGCCCGCACTCAAAAAACAAACGTGGTTGATTACTGACACGTAGAAAAAATGTAAAATAAAAGAATATAGACACATTTATCCACCGAATCAGATGAAATGAAACACTATGTCTGAGAGATTGAGATTTAAAGCAACGTCAAGCAAAGGAAGAACACGAAATAAAATAAAGAGTAAAAGAAAGGAAGAAAATACACAAAGAAAACAAGTCAAAGTGGACATGAAGGAGAAAAGTGATAGACAGAGAGCAAAAGATGGGGAAATGGAAAAGGAAGAAGCAGAAAGAGAGAGGGAGAGAGATGATATTTATTTAAGAAAGGCCATGGCCATTTGAAGAGGTTTACAAAAAAGACCCATGTAACAATGACAAACACAAGCACATTCATACAACTAAATACAATATAAAACACGCGATAGATCAACTTCAGTCATTGTGGGTGCACATTCTCTCAGGTTTTCTCAAAAACAGAGTCCATATATCTCGGGGACTGACAGCATTGTGTGGTGAAGTGTTGGTTGATATAACCTGGCGTCCCGCGGTTAGACTGAAGTACAGGTATGCAGGATACCTACCTACCTACCTACCTACCTAGCTACCTACCTACCTACCTACCTGCCTACCTACCTGCCTACCTACCTACCTACCTTCCTACCTGCCTACCTACCTACCTACCTACCTGCCTACCTGCCTACCTACCTACCTACCTGCCTACCTACCTACCCACCCACCTACCTACCTACCTACCTACCTACCTAATTACCTACCTACCTAACTACCTACCTACCTGCCTACCTACATGCCTACCTACCTACCTAACTACTGCCTACCTACCTACCTACCTACCTACCTGCCTATCTACCTACCTACCTAACTACCTACCTACCTACCTGCCTACCTACCTACCTAACTACCTACCTACCTACCTACCTAACTACCTACCTACCTACCTACTTACCTACCTACCTACCTACCTACCTAACTACCTACCTACCCACACGGTCATCTCTCACTCCCCCTCACCCTTGTCGGAATGCGAGTGACAATGACCCATCTGCTGCGCTGATAAAAAACCCAAACATTTCTAGAAATGATTATTAAGCATAATTATCAGGGGACAGAAAAGCTGACCCCGAACTCCTTTCTTACCATCGTGCACACCGCGCTGATGTGCGACGCTTTTAATTCCCTCCCCTGCCAAAATCTACTAGATTTCATAATGGCACGTCGCCCCGACACCAAGTTGCCTCCCCTGGGACAGAACACCGCTCCTGTCTGCTGTCACTAAAATTCTTCAACAAAGGGTCGCAGCTTCAGGGGAGGTAATACAAGAACCCTACACAATAACTACACGGCGAAGAATTTGTCTGTGTCAAGCTTTGCGCTTAGTACATCACTAATATCACAAGAAATATCATTCTGACTGTAGGTGTCACATGATTATAGTATGGTCAACTTCAGAAAACATTTAACAAAAAATAATGAGTAAAAACATGGCTATGCACTCAACATTCTCATTTACATGACGTACGCGGACGAACTACATAATAGATAATATAATAATGATAATAATAATAATATATGGAATTTATATAGCGCTGAATCTTGTAAAAATAAACAACAAACAAATCGAAGCGCTTATACATAATGATTATAATGATATACATATCTCTTGAGGTTATACATGAGAGAGATATGACATTTGGTGTATAATTGAGTTTTTCTTAATTAATTCATCAATAAAAGCTTTAATCAGGTAAAATCTAAATTCATTCAACACAATTCTTTTTAATACAGTTGAATGCAAAATCAAACAACCCCATTATAAAAATCAAATCATATTTTTGAATGACTGTGATAATGGCATTCCTGACATTGATTACATTTCGAGCAGAAGACACAGAAGCTGATAGAGTCAGACGACATTCAAAACAAGTTGGTGTGGACATCATTTGTCCTGCCTACTGGAGGTGAAGGGAGGGTCAGTGGGACGAGGAGGAAGGACACAGGATTAGACAGGTGGAGAAAAGCAGGATTGAAAAACAAACTTAAAAAAAAGAAGAAAGTATTTCAAGATAGCAGCTTAGAGCAAGTTGCAAAGGCTCCCACCCCACCCCACACCTGTAAAATAATTAGTCTTGCAGAGATTCGGTATCAAGTTACATAGGAAATAACACACATACGCGAGCGCGCGCGCGCGCACGCACGCACGCTGTATCTGTGTGCGCGTGCACGCACACACACACACACAAACACACACACACTTCATTTGGAGGTGAAGGCAACACAAACACACACACACACACATTTCATTTGGAGGTGAAGGCAACTAGTAATGAACTGATTGGCCAGTTTAAAGCCACTATCTAACATCAAGGGTAAAACGATGCAGCCTTTAACACGTGGTGTTTCAGACAGACTGCATGAAGTGTATCAGTTTCGGTGATTTCATAGCGATAAACGTAATTATGCTATTTTCACGCCTGATTCAATAATAAGCACAGAGGCAGCAATGCCGGGGATTCTTGTGAATTATTTGACTCTGTCGGGGGGGGGGGGGGGGGGGGGGGGCGTGCACTCTCTCTGTCTGTCTGTCTCTCCTTCACTCTCTCTCTGTATGTCTGTCTCTCCTTCTCTCTCTCTCTCTCTGTTTCTTCGCTCTCTCTCTGCTTCTCTCTGTCTGTCTCTCTGTGTTTCTGCATCTTTATGTCTCACTCGTCTCTCTCTATGTCTCTGTTTCTATGTCTCTCTCTATGTCTTGGTCTCTGTCTCTGTTTCTATGTTTTTTCTCTTCTATGTCTTGGTCTCTGTCTCTCTCTGTCTCTCTCTATGTCTCTCTCTCGGTCTCTCTATGTCTCTGTCTGTCTGTCTCTCTCTCTCTCTCTGTCTGTCTGTCTGTCTCTCTCTCTCTCTCTCTCTCTCTCTCTTCTCTCTCTCTCTCTTTTCTCTCTCTCCTGGCTGTCAAGGGCTGGATATGCAGAGACGTGTTCTGCTTATTCCAGTCACCTGAATTAATGGAATGTTCTTCATGATTGAAATGTTTGTTTTACCTCAGCCTGTCTTTCAACGTTTAGATTTGTTTCCTTTGTTGTTTTAAGATAGAGAGAGAGAGATAGATAGGGGAGAGAGAGAGAGAGAGAGAGAGAGAGAGAGAGAGAGAAATGTATATAGATGATAGATAGATGGATGGATGGATAAAGAGAGAGAGACAGACAGAGACAGAAAGAGAGAGAGAGAGAGTGTGTGTTGTGAGTGATTGATAATCTTTATTTCTAAAGGTAACAGATACGCATTACTAGGGTGTTTTTTTCCATCTGGCTCTTGCCCTGAATAGGCATTATCACTGATAAAGAAAAATAGCATTTAAAAAAAGTTAAAGAGAGAGAGAGAAATAGAGAGACAGCCAGAGATAGACAGCCAGAGACAGACAGACAGACAGGCAGAAAGAGACAGAGACACGGACAGACACACAGATAGAGACTTTTAGAGAGCGAGAGACAGTGACAGCAACAGAGACAGACACACGTACGAAAGACAGAAAGACAATGGGCGTACATGCAGAGATAGCGAGACATCGGGAAAGAGAAAGACAGAGAGAAACAGACTGACAGACTGTTCAACAGTAAGATGAGTCACTCAAAACAAAACAATCACACATCAGTCAGTATATGAATTACAAAAAAGGCAGATATAATATGCTAATAATACAGTCTTGCTCATCCCCCCCCCACACACACACACACACACACACACACACACACACACACACACACACACACACACAACACACACACCACAGACATTTATATATATATATATATATATATTATATATATATATATATATATATATATATATATATATATATGTGTGTGTGTAAATATATGTCTCTCTATATATATCTATATATGGATATACAGACACACACATACATACACACACGCGCGCGCACACACACACACCGTCTTGTGCGTAAATGATATGTGTGTCTTATACACCGGTTTTATTTTGTTTCAGAACTACTCGTTACAAAACAAAAACAAAAAACTCCAACAACAAGAAACACGCAAGCACGACAAGAAATGATAAAAAGCAATCAAACAAAAAACAACAAGCAAAAACCCCACAAGCAAGGTAAAACACTCACAAACACACATATACACACCACACACACACACACACACACGCGCACTCATGCGCTCACGCACGCACGCACACATAAGAGAGAAAAGGGGAGAGAGAGAGAGAGAGGAGAGGAGAGAGAGAGAGAGAGAAGAGAGAGGAGGAGAGAGAGAGAGAGAGAGAGAGAGAGGGGAGGGGAGCTGTTTACTATGTTAACAAGCACGCAAGCAGGAAAAGAAATGATGATATGAGAAAGCAAACATTAACACAAAGAAGTACACAACAAAACACACAACAAGTAAGCACACACACACACACACACACACACACACACACACCCCACAACACACACACACACACACACACACAACACACACACACACACAAGGAAACACACTTGCAGCAATTACAAATTTATATCATCATGATATGCCTTTACCCATATTAAAGGCTTAGTACTTCAAACAAGGAATAATTGATTCCCTCACCTTACAAATCGACAAACGATCAAATGACTGAAGAACTATGTCCTATGTGATGCAGTATGGTACAGGATCAGAATCAGATGCATGATGATTACATTATTGATCAAGGGCACTCCATTTTCACCCCGAACACCTTGCCAGAACAGTTTCATTAGGATGAGATCCTTTTGCAGGCAGGGAGAGTGTTAACTTCAGCATCCTGGCACTATTGATGTCCACTTCACACTTATGATGTTGCCCAAATAGAAATAGTTGTTTGCAAGGTGTGGTAGTGCAGGTAAATGTGTGTGTGTGTGTCGGTGTGTCTGTGTGTCTGTGTGTCGGTGTGTCTGTCTGTGTGTTGGTGTGTCTGTGTGTGAGTCTGTATGTGTTTGGGAAGATTCAAACACACACGCACACACTACAAAATATGAATCCTTACATTATCCTCATTATCATTGATCATCATGCAGTATCTATCTATCTATTTATCTATCTATCTATCTATCTATCTATCTATCTATCTATCTATCTATCTATCTATCTATCTTATCTATCTATCTATCTATCTATCTATCTATATACTCTACATATATGTATACATTCTAGTGCAGTGTACTGCACAGTTCTTCTTGATGTCTTGTGGGGGTATAAGGTGTTGGCGACAAGCAGGAAAAGAAATGATGATAGGAGAAAGCAAACATTAACACAAACAAGTACACAACAAACACAACAACAAGTAAGCACACACACACCACCACACACACACACACACACACACACACACACACACACACACACACACACACACACACACACACACACACACACACACACACACACAAACAAGTACACAACAAAACACACAACAAATAAGCACACACACACACACACACACACACACACACACACACACACACACACACACACACACACACACACCCCACACACACAAAAACACCCCACGACATCAAGAAGAACGACGTGGCACTCACCAAATGGAAAGACACATAACCAGATTGACTACATCTTGGCCCCCAAACGATTTAAGTCGAGCATCAACAAAGCCCAGACAAGAAGTTTCCCTGGCGCTGATATTGGTAGTGACCACGACATGGTACTCATGACCCTACAGATCAAGCTGAAGACCAAGAAGCAGAAGAGAAATCCCGTTTGCGGTTCAACATGGAAAAGCTGAAGGACCCGAAGTGGGCTGAAATCTTTAAAGCTGAGATAGGAGGCAGATTTGCAGCATTGAATTTCCTCCAAGATGACATCAACAACCTCACTGAGACCTTCAGCAAGACCATTCAGGAGACAGCGCTGGAGATCCTTGGGAAAGAGAGGAAAAAAAACCAACCGTGGTTACCAACGTATCCTGGACCTGTGCGACCAACGTAGGGAGCAAAAAGCCAGTGAAGAACAAAAACCCAGAAACGGCCGAAGAGGTATAGAACAGTCAACAGGTCAATCAAGAAGAAGATGACTGAGGCCATGGGGAACTGGATGTCAGAACAATGCTCCAAGGTTGAGAAGGCAATGGCGAAAGGAGAAGGCAAAGAGGCGTACCAGACCATCAAGGTAAAACCCAAGTCCCAGCAGCCAAAGACCTCCGTTATTGAAGACAAAGAGGGGTCAGTCCTTACAGAGAGCGCCACTATCATGAAGAGATGGACAGAATATTGCAGAGACCTGTACAACTACAAGCTGAAGGCTGATCCGAACAAACTTCACGAGCAAGATCCCAGACCATCAGATCCTGAAAAACACACAGGTGCTGGAGGAAGAGGTAGATAGAAGAAGCAGTAAGATCCCTGAAAGGAGGCAAGTCACCAGGATTGACAACATCCCGGCTAGAGCTCATCAAGAACGGAGGCCCAGAGATGATCAAGGCATTAACAATCATCTGCCAACGCATCTGGACCAGCAAAGAAAAGGCCTGAACAGTGGATCCAATCCATCATAGTTCCACTTCCAAAGAAGGGAGACCTGAAGAAGTGCCAAAATTACAGAACAATCAGTCTGATAAGCCATTTCCAAGCAAAGTTATGCTACGCATTGCCTTGAACAGACTGAAACCACAAGCAGAAGAAATCCCTATCAGAAGAACAGGCAGGATTCAGACAGGTCCCAAGCACTGTCGAGCAGATCTTCAACATCAGAATGCTCATAGAGAAGCATCTCCAACATCAGCTAAGCTCTACAACAACTTCATTGACTTCAAGAAGGCCTTCGATCGAGTTGTGGCAAGAAGCTCTGTGGCAAGTCATGAGAGACTATAGCTTCGACGAGGACCTGATTCAAGTCATCCAGGCGCTGTATGACAGCTCCCACAGTGCAGTCCTCATGGGTGGAGAAATCGGGGAGTTCTTCCGGACTTCAGTTGGAGTTCGACAAGGCTGCCCGCTATCCCCCGTTTTTTCAACGTGTTCCTGGAGAACATCATGCAGGAGGCCCTCCTTGGCTTCAAGACCACAATCACAATAGGAGGAAGGCCAGTCTGCAATCTTCGATTCGCAGACGATATTGATCTCATGGGCCGCATGTGAAGAGAACTCCAGGATCTCACCACCAGAGTGGAAACATCAGCCAATGCCCACGGTATGGAGATCAGCACGGAAAAGAGCAAGATCCTATCTAGTGAAAGTACCACACCGACCACTCCCACCAGCATCAAGATGAGTGGCGAGACACTAGAGGAGGTTGGAAACTTTCAAGTACCTTGGAGCAGTCATCACCAAAGAAGGCACGAGCACACAAGAGGTGAAGATCAGACTTGCTGTGGCACTCTCCTCCATGACTAAGCTGGCGAAAGTGTGGAGAAACCACAACATCAGAACCCACACTAAGGTCAGACTCTACAAGGCACTCGTCACATCCATTGCCTTGTACAGCTGTGAAGCATGGACACTTACTGCCCATTTAGAACGTCGCATTCAAGCCTTTGAGATGAAGTGCCTCAGGCGGATCCTGAACATCACCTACAGAGACCGCAAAACCAATGACTACGTCTTTGGGAGCAGATCAAGGCACTGGCTGGCAAACAAGAACCATTGCTAGATACAGTCAAACGGAGGAAACTGAAGTGGTTTGGCCACACAACAAGGCATAACAGCCTGTCAAAGACAGTCCTGCAGGGAATGGTGGAAGGAGCAAGGAGGCAAGGACGACCACGCAAAAGCTGGATATCCAACATCAAGGAGTGGACCGGCCTCACTGTACCAAGCCTCCTGAAAACAGCCCAGGACAGAACCATTTGGCGGTCCACTTGCAGCGTCCGTGCGGGTACCCCAACGGTTGTCCCGACCAAGGGATGAGTGACGACGTGAGTGACGTACTGCACAGTCATCACATGTTTCTCTTCCTACAAACATGGCAGCTTTCCCCATAAAGAACGAATTGCCAAAGTTCCATTCCAATCAATCATTACAGTTTTCCTGATTGTGCCGTTATTTATTTGTTTGCATAAACACGAGAGGAGGTTTTGCATAAACACGAGAGGAGCTTTAACAACAACAGAAAAGCCCTGACCAACTGGTTTCCTGACCAAGAAGAGCGGCAGACGACTGCCGGCGTCACTGGGCCAGGTGTGTCTGTGTCATGGACCAGACCCAGACTTGGCGTTGTCCGGATGGATGAACAGCAGCCAGAGCAGAAAGACAGGGCCCCTGTGTGCTTGTGTGGCTCCAGACTTCCCCCTCAGTCCACAACACAGACATCTTTGGGGCGGAGATAACTGAAGCAAAACACCCACCCCCCAACTGAAGATTATGTAGACGGACTCAGCCCACAACCGTTTAAACAGAACGTGGCAGATGTACCCACCGAGCCAAGGCTGATAGTCTGCACCCCACCCCTCCACACACACACATCCACACAGTCACCATCTGAACACCAGTCTTCAGCAAAGTGTTGACCTTCCCTTCCAGTGGCGGCATCCTGGCCTTTGTAAGAAAATCGTTTTCTTTATTTGAGCTCAGTTTTTAATGCAGTTGTGTTTTTCCCTGAAGGTCTGTTCATACTGAACCTCCGTTCACCTCAAGTGTTCTAGGAGAATCCAGCCAATTATCAAGTGATAACTTCGAAATAACTGTCGTGTGACTTGGCTGTTTTCTGCTGGTCTTCTCTTCAAGAAGAGGGTGACTACCACAATGACTAAGGCTGCGTAACCCGGACAGTGGAACACAGTCCATTTGAAACTGGGCTGGAGTGAGGACGCTTTTGGGTCTGTGCAGAAAAGATGGCGTGGAGTGATGGCCGATAGACCGTGATACTGCTAGGGAGGAGGGGGGGCGTTCTGTACAGTAGTAGTGTTGTTATTATTATTATTATTATATTCATCATTCATCATCATCATCATCATCATCATCATCATCATCATTATTATTCCAGATGTCATTTTCTGCCTTAGCCTCGTGTATCTGACTCTTGTCTATTTGCGTTTATGTCTGTCTGTCTGTCTGTCTGCCATCTGTCTGTCTGCCATCTGTCTGTCTGCCATCTGTCTCTCTCTCTCTCTATCTCTGTCTCTATCTCATTCTCTCTCTCTCTCTCTCCCTTTTCTTCCCGTTCTCTCTGTCCGTTTGCCTACGTCCTCCTCTTCTCCTCTCTTTCTTTTTATCTGTCTTTCTTTCACGTTTTCTTTTTTATTTCTCTCTCCCTCCCCCCCCCTCTCTCTCTCTCTCCAATCCCCCTCTCTCTCCATCTGTCTCTGTCTCTCTGTCTCTCTCTGTCTCTCTTTGTCTCTGTCTCTTTCCCTTATCCACACAGGGACTGGATATAAAAAGCACATAAGTGTTTATGCCATTATCCTGGATATACAAGAATAAAATAAGATAAGTAAATCCTCGAAATAAAAGAATGAAAAAAAAAAAAAATCTTTCTCCATTAGCCTCGAAGTAAAAGAATAAAATGAATAAAAAATCTGTTTCTCTCTCTGTCTCTGTC
>CM054163.1:39243120-39253120 GCA_028751875.1 Rapana venosa
AAGCTGTCGTAAGTAGGCTTTTCACGAAGGGAGAGAGGGAGGTCATTCCAGATTGATGGACCAGTAATAGAGAAAGAGCGACGGCCAACAGTGGATTGGTTGAATCTAGGTATTCGTAAGCCCAGGGTATCTGCAGCAGAGCGGAGGGAACGAGAAGGAGTGTACAGGTGAAGACATTCACAGAGGTAGGAGGGTGCTGTTTTGTGGAGACATTTGTAACAAAGGGTAATGATCTTGTACTTTACTCTCTGTGGCCCAGGCAACCAGTGGAGAGATTGCAGGAGTGGAGTAATATGCTCAGATTTTTTTCTTTTTGAAAACTAATCGAGCTGCAGAGTTTTGTATGCGTTGAAGGGAGTGGATAGATGATGCTGGCACACCAGCCAAAACATAATTACAATAGTCCAGACGTGAAAGAATAAGAGATGTGACAAGTTTGAATGTTGCATCAGTGGACAGGTACTTTAGGATTGCACTAATACGCCATAATTGATAGTAGCAGGACTGGCAGGTCTGGGTGATGAATTTTTGCATAGAGAATGTGTTGTCAATAACAACACCTAGATACTTAACTGCAGTGGATAGCGGAACTGATGTATTGCCAAATTCTATTAAATCTGTTGTGATGGAAGAGAGTTTGTGTTTGGTCCCTATAATCATGGCTTCGGTTTTATCTGCATTTAGCTGTAACTTGTTTTGTATCATCCAGTTTTGAATGTCTTGAAGGCAAAGTGACATATTTGTGAAGAGAGAAGGCAGATTTTCTTGTGATTGAAGCTTCGGCTATCGTGCTAGCTTGAGCGCGGTGTGGGAAAAATGTTATGGCTTTGGGGGATTTGAACTAACAACCCCAGCTTGATTGTGGGCTGCTGTGCAGTAGGTTTATCTACCAGGCCGAACATCTGTTTCCAGGCTGTTGTCATTCCTCAGCTAGAGCTTCGAGGTTCTCCAGTGGAGGGATTTGTGTAAGGTACACCCCTGTTTTCTCCACTGTAAGGTACACCCCTGTTTTCTCCACTGTAAGGTACACCCCTGTTTTCTCCACTGTAAGGTACACCCCTGTTTTCTCCACTGTAAGGTACACCCCTGTTTTCCCCACTGTAAGGTACACCACTTTAAGGTACACCCCTGTTTTCCCCACTGTAATGTACACCCCTGTTTCTCCACTGTAAGGTACACCCTTGTTTTCCCCACTGTAAGGTACACCACTTTAAGGTACACCCCTGTTTTCCCCACTGTAAGGTACACCACTTTAAGGTACACCCCTGTTTTCCCCACTGTAAGGTACACCACTGTAAGGTACACCCCTGTTTTCCCCACTGTAAGGTACACCACTTTAAGGTACACCCCTGTTTTCCCCACTGTAAGGTACACCACTTTAAGGTACACCCCTGTTTTCCCCACTGTAAGGTACACCACTGTAAGGTACACCCCTGTTTTCCCCACTGTAAGGTACACCACTTTAAGGTACACCCCTGTTTTCCCCACTGTAAGGTACACCACTGTAAGGTACACCCCTGTTTTCCCCACTGTAAGGTACACCACTTAAGGTACACCCCTGTTTTCCCCACTGTAAGGTACACCACTTTAAGGTACACCCCTGTTTTCCCCAACTGTTGCCTTCAGAAGTATCCCGAGTTCAGGAACTTTGACTGATGGAGAACACAGATGAGAGTGAGGGCATTGAAGAAACTGGTAAGAGAAAGAAGAATGGAATCAAAAGCAAGAGGCCAGAAAGCCAATAAGTGAAGGAAATGGGACATGTGGTTATTGCAGAAAAAACTGGCACCAAATTGTACAAATAGGTGTGTGTGTGTGTGTGTGTGTGTGTGTGAGAGAGAGAGAGAGAGAGAGAGAGAGAGAGAGAGAGAGAGAGAGAGAGAGAGAGGAGAGAGAGGAGAGAGAGAGAGAGAGAGAGAGAGGAGAGATGTACAAGACACTATCGCAGAAAATGATGCAAAAATACACTAAGAAAATAATACCAACTGAACAAATAAGCTGGCTTGTAGAACTGTTTTCTTTTCAGATAAAAGCGGATTGCGTGATGAATGATGGTTCTGTACAGTAAAACGAGAAGGCATCTTGGCTTCTTGAAAGCATAAAAATATATAAAAGACGCAAAAGGAAGAAAAGAAGAAGAGGGAGAAGAAGAGGAAGAAAATAACGACAGAAAGAGAGACAGACAGACAGACAGACAGACAGACAGACAGACAGACAGACATAGGCAGAGACAGAGAGACAGTCAGTCAGACAGACAGACAGACAGACAGACAGACAGATGGACAGACAGACAGACAGACAGACGGACAGACGGACGACAGACAGACAGACAGACAGACAGGCAGATATATCAGGTGTTAGTCTTTATCTGCAGTTCCTTGTCTTCAAGAGAACAGACAGGAAGTATAAGATTCGTGGAAGTGAAACACGTTCGTTTGTCATTGTTAAACTGTAAACATAAAATACCTGAATTATTTTTCTAATTGCGATGATGATGATGATGATATTGATGGTGATGGTGGTGATGATAATGATGATGATGTTGATTGTGATGATGATGACGACGGCGACAACGACGATGACCATGCTGCTGCTGCTGCTGATGATGATGAAGAAGAAGAAGATGATGATGATGATAATGATGATGATGATGATGATAATGATGATGAGGAGGATGATAATGATGAGATTAATGATCTTGATGATCGTGATGAGAAAGGAAGAATTGCGGAGAATTGCAAAAAAGAAGAATTGCAAAAACTAATTGCAAAGAAGAACAAGAAGACGAAGATGAACAACAACAAAAATAACAACAGCAATAACAAAAGCAATAAAATGTACTTCCTAATTATATATCGCTGAACCCTGTTTCGTTTACTGGCTTGCAATATACTACATAAACACTCACATATAATTGTATATATCACTTATACAATCCCAGTGTCTCTCTCTCACACACACACACACACACACACACACACACACACACACACACACACACACACACACACAACACACACACACACACACACACACACACACACACACACACACACGCACCCCCACCCCCCACCCCCAAACACGCACACACCCCGTGTATGAACACACGCAGAACATCTTGCGTATACGTTAAATCGTGTTCCGCTTTTATATATTTATATTTATTCTTTTATATCGAGGATAATGGAATAAGCACTCATGTGCTGTTTTACATCCAGTCCCCGCTTTTCGTAAGAGTAGGCCATTGTGTGCCGGTGGGAACAGATGACAAAATTTACAAAAACCGCATACACACGGGGACTAGATGTAAAAAAGCACATTAGTGCTTATTCCATTATTCTCGATAATTTTTTTTTTTTTTTAAATACCCCCCCCCCCCCCCCTACTGCTCAAACGATAGTTGCAGCTACAGGAGAGAAAAAAGGCACGGAGAGGATTCAACCCCCCAACCCCTCATTCGCTAAAGGCACACCGCTACTGTCTGAAGCCCGGCCCCCAGGCTGGTGCTGGTGGCGGTGAAACAAGGTGTTGTTGTTGCGGGGCTCATTTCCCACCAGGTTAGGCAATTGGATGTGGCCAAGCACTTTCACACCTGATTATGCCCCCTTAAGGGGGCTCCGCTCATTAGACCAGAGAGACCAGGGCAAAGGGAGGGAAGAAAGAAAGCAGACAGCTGGACAAACAGACAAGAAAGCAGACGGGCAGACAGACAAACAGACAGAGAAGAATACAGAATTGTAGACAGCTGGACATACAGACAGACAGACAAGAAGACAGACAAAGCTCAGACAAACGGACAAGAAGACAATACAGCTAGACAGACAGACAGACAATTAGACAGACAATTAGACAGACAGACAGACAGATGGAGAGACAGACAGTTAAACAGACAGAGAGTTAGACAGACAGTTAGATAGCCAGACAGACAGTTAGAGAGACAGTTAAACAGACAGAGAGTTAGACAAACAGTTAGATAGCCAGACAGACAGTTAGAGAGACAGTTAAACAGACAGACAGACAGACAATAGACAGAGAATAGACCAGAGAGTTAGGACAGACAGTTAGATAGCCAGACAGACAGTTAGAGACAGTTAAACAGACAGAGAGTTAGACAAACAGTTAGATAGCCAGACAGACAGTTAGAGAGACAGTTAAACAGACAGACAGACAGACAATTAGATAGACAGACAGTTAGACAGAGAGTTAGACAGACAGTTAGATAGCCAGACAGACAGTTAGAGAGACAGTTAAACAGACAGAGAGTTAGACAGACAGTTAGATAGCCAGACAGTTAGAGAGACAGTTAAACAGACAGTTAAACAGACAGACAGATTAGATAGCCAGAAAGACAGTTAGAGAGACAGTTAAACAGACAGACAGACAGACAGTTAGATAGCCAGACAGACCAAGAAACAGTTAGACAGACAGACAGTTAGATAGCCAGACAGTTAGAGAGACAGTTAAACAGACAGTTAAACAGACAGACAGATAGCCAGACAGACAGTTAGAGAGACAGTTAAACAGACAGAGAGTTAGACAGACAGTTAGATAGCCAGACAGACAGAGAAACAGTTAGACAGACAGTTAGAGAGACAGTTAGACAGACAGACAGTTAGAGAGACAGTTAGACAGACAGACAGATAATGCTCAGACAAGGTGGATGGACAAGAAGGAGGAATGATATACAGACAGATGGACAAACAGGAACACAGACAGATAAACAGATACAGAAATGAGTAAATATAGAAAAAAATAGACGTGCAGGCAGACACACAGACAGATAAACAGACAGGCCTAAGACAGACCGACAATGAGATATACACACATACATACCCCAAACCCCCAAAGATACAGACAGACATACAGAAAGATGGAGAGCAGACATAAGATAGACAAGCAAGAAGACAGGCACACATACACACAAACGTGTATACATACACACAGACAGACGTACAAACCGCCAGACAGACTAATGTTTGTCTGTGTGCCAACACGACGAAATAAAAACTAAGAAGAGAGTGAAACGATCAAGGAGAGCGAGAAAAACAACAACAAGATCGAGCAGAAAGAGATGTTCAGATTAATGCAGCAGACAGACCTATCAACAAACAGGTGTTCAGATGAAACAAGCAAACCTGCAGACAGGCATTGGAATTGGTAACATTCACAGAGACAGTTTGTGTTTGATATTGACATTATTTTATTATTCAATAAACACTTGTGTTGTTTTTACTTCTAGACACAGACAGGCAGACAGATAGAGAAAGGGAGAGAGAGAGAGAGAGAGAGAGAGAGAGAGAGAGAGAGAGAGAGGAGAGAGAGAGAGAGCAGACAGACAGACAGACAGACAGACAGACAGACAGACAGACAGACAGACAGACAGCAACATATTTATATCAAAAAAGAAAAAGAAGAGAGACAGACTGGTGGATCAAGCAAACAGGTAGGCAGGCAGAGAAACACACCACAGGCAGAGAAAGGTGAAAGAAAGAGAGACAGGCAGGCAGACAGGCAGACAGGCAGGTAGGCAGGCAGACAGGCAGGCAGGCAGGCAGGCAGACAGGCAGGCAGGCAGGTAGGCAGGCAGAAAGGCAGGCAGCAGGCAGGCGGGACAGGCAGGCAAACAGCCCGGCAGAAAGATATAGTCTTGAGCTCATGCTCCACACACACACACACAACACACACAACACACACACACACACAACACACACACACACAACACACACACACACACACACAACACACACACACAAACACACACACAACACACGCAACATACAACACACACACACACACACACACACACACACACACACACACACACACACACACACACACACACACACACACACACACACACACACACAACACACACACACACAAATACTCCATTCAAGAAATGTCATGTTAAATTGCTTCAACTAATTGGGAAAAAATGGCACGGAGAGTGAAAAGAAGGAATAAATAAAACAAATCCATGCCAGTGTTCCTCTGCTTTCATTTCATTCAGTGAGTTAGTTTGATTTTTTGTTCTTAATTGTTCCGATTTGATGTGTATGAATATTTTATCAACGTGAAACGAGATTGCTGCTAAATCTTGAGAAAGAAGTCTGCTGCTGAAGTAAACAGCCTTTTTTGTCTGGAACTTTGTCACAGAGCTGCTGAAGAAACATGCTTTTTTGTTATCGAGAATTGTGTTATTGTTTTATGCAGGATAATTATGTTTGGGTTGTTTCTTGAGGGGGATGATCGGTTTGATTGTGTTTATTGGCGGCGTATTGAACAAGAAAACCAAAGTGTGTTATTTCGTTTGCCAGGTTTGGTATTCGTGTTGTTTTTTTGTCAGTGATGGTGGTGATAATGATGTTGACGGTGCTGGTGTAAGAAGCAGAATAGGGATTGTAAGGTAGAGATACAGACAGACAGACAGACATAGACAGACAGACGGAAACACAGACAGGCAGACATATACACAGGAAGGTAAACAGACGCAGCATCCAGAAAGAGGCAGGGACACAACACACACACACACACACACACACACACACACACACACACACACACACACACACACACACACACACACACACACACACACACACACACACACACACACACACACACACACTCACACACACACACACACACTCACCACACACACATACACACACACACACACACACACAACACACACACACTCACACACACACACACACACTCACACACACACACGTCAGGTGACCAGTGAGTAATATTTGTATTATTGAATTATGAAGATATTATTTTGTTGTGTCAAATAAGCTATGCGACTTTTATGCAATAAATAATGTCTGATTCTGATTCTTTCTGATTCACACACACACACACACACACACACACACACACACACACACACACAACACACACACACACACACACACACACACACACACTACACACGTACGCACACACACATACAGATAAACAAACAACACGAGATAAGCAAAAAACCTAAAGATCAGAGAGAGATGCAAATGATACAGGAAAAAAAAGAAGGGAGTTGAAAGACAGCGAGATAAACAGACCGACACAAGCGGTAGATAGAAATCTAGAGAAACAGGCAGGTAGGCAGGTAGGTAGGTAGGCAGGAAGGTAGGTTGGCAGGTAGGTAGATAGGTAGGTTGGCAGGTAGGTAGGTAGGTAGGTTGGCAGGTAGGTAGGTAGGTTGGCAGGAAGGTAGGTTGGCAGGTAGGTAGATAGCTAGGTTGGCAGGTAGGTAGGTTGGCAGGTAGGTAGGTTGGCAGGTAGGTAGGTTGGCAGGTAGGTAGGTAGGTTGGCAGGTAGGTAGGTAGGTAAGTATGGAGGTAGGTAGGCAGGTAGGTTGGCAGGTAGATAGGCAGGTAAGTAGGTAGGTAGGCAGGTAGGTAGTAGGCAGGAAGGCAGGTAGGCAGATTTGCTACATTCAAGTCAGGGTATCGCCGCGCCAACAGCAGTGCCCAGTACACACCAGCAGAGCCAGTGGAGAGAGGGGTGGACAGGTCAGCACACAGCTCCCCTGCCTCTTGGCTGCACTGACCAGTCTGGACACGCAGGGGCTGGTGACTTGGAGCTGGGGTGGCCACCCTGTCCCAGGTCATGAAGTCCACACCTGTCAGTCCATCAGCAACCTGTGTGTAGACACACATGCAGACTATCGGGGACGGGATAGCCTGGTGGTTAGAGTGATGTATTCGTGATCTGCTGACCCGGGTTCGATTCTCGTTTTAGAGGAATGTTCCACTGGAGTTAACATCAGTGCCGACTCCAATCTCCCCAAAAGTCCTTCGGATGAGACTGTAAACCGAGGCCCCGTGTGCGAACGCACGCAGAACATCTTGCGTACACGTTAAAACCCGTTCCGCTTTTCGGAAGAGTAGGCCATTGTGTGCCGGTGGGAAGGGATGACAAAATTGACAAAACTGCATACACACGGGGAGTGGATGAAAAAAGCACTTATTCAATTATCCTCGAAATAAAAGAATACAATAAATGTTTAAAAATCTAATGTGTACGCTAATTACGCCATAACTCATTATTATTATTATTATTATTATTATTATTATCATTATTACTCATGTTAGAGGTCTGTGGGTGGCAGAGACATGAACGTAGCTAGCATGCATCCTGTGCAACAAGGTGACCTGCAGAGTGACAAGCACAGGACAGACCAGGCACTACCATCCACCCTCTAGTGGACCTGAGCCACAGAGAACTCGAACTCGAACTCGAATATTTTAATGAGGGTAATTGGATAAGCCAGAGGCGTCTTTACACCAGGCCCTCGTGGGGAAAAACGTGAAACAAACATAAATAAACCAAATGATCAACAAACAAGATAATATCAAAAAGCAAAGAAATGAATCATTCAAATTGCCATTCAATTATTGACTGAAGTCATGAAATCAATGAAAGACCACAGAAATAAACCAATCGAATAAATAAACAAAACCAATTAAACACTGACAAACTCCATCCTTGACACCCCTTCCCCTAAACAGACAACCCTCCCCCAAAATTCAACACACACACACACACACGCACGCACGCGCGCACGCAGCACAAACACACACACACACACACACACACACACATACACACACTACGCGTACATATGCACGGACACGCAACTACACGTGCGAGCTTGTACAAATCACACAAATCGTCCAGGAGAGAGAGAGAGAGAAGAGAGAGAGAGAAAAGAGAGAGAGAGAGAGAGAGAGAGAGAGAGAGAGAGATGTAGATTTAGATGTTTAAAGTTTTTCTTCAGTCTCGTTGAACAGTTCAGAAGGTTTTTTCTGCTTTGTTTGGTTGCTCGCCTCATGCACAGGTTACTAGCTCTGAAGCCAGACAGTTTGTCAGGCAGAGGGGGAGGACACTGGCTCCTCACACCGCTGACGGCTGAACCTTGCCTGCCGCCATTGCTGGTCCTGTCTGATGCTTCTCTGGCCTGCAGGAAACTGGCCTCAAGTTTGGAAGGCTTTTTTATTAGTGTGTTGTGTGTGTGTGTGTGTGTGTGTGTGTGTGTGTGTGTTTGTGTGTGTGTGTGTGTGTGTGTGTGTGTTGTGTGTTTGTGTTGTGTTGGTTTTTATGCAGGTTATTGTGAAGATATCGGTGGATCGGTGGTCTAGAGGTAACGCGCCTGCCTAGAAAGCGAAAAATCCGGGTCGGAAGTGTGCGGTGGTTCAAATCCCATTTGGGCCAGAAACTGTTTCCCATCCATTAGACCATGAGTGGTGGTCTGGGTGCTAGTCTTTCGGATGAGACGATAAACCGAGGTCCCGTGTGTTACACATCATTATTTAGCGCACGTAAAAGAACCCACGGCAACAAAAGAGTTGTCCCTGGCAAAATTCTGTAGAAAAAGTCACTCTGATAGGGAAACAAATACAGTTGCAGACAAGAAAAAGAAAAAAAAGAGCAGCCCAAATTTCACGCAGAGGAATCTGCTGTGACTTAAAGTGGTATGAAAATGAAAAAAAAAAGAAGATAAGCTGTTAGAAGACCCAGGCCAAGGGTGGCTTAGGTTTAGAGTGTACAGAGACACTGGCTGCCTGTCTGCTGTCACCATTAACTGTCTGAGGGGTTTTTGGTGATGCAGAAAATGCCCAGAAGACTTTCGTTTGCGACTGCGTTTTAGTGGGTTTTTCCAGACAGGACACTGCGAGGATAACAGCTTGCTAGAGTCATAGCCGCGTTAGCAGGAGGTGAATGAACCTAACACGTGGCTGGATAAACCAGTCCCTGACAATGACGCCTCTCAGCTTTCTGCGTCCTTGTGGAAAAGCGCTAGACAATGTGCTTTGTGTGTGTGTGTGTTGTGTTGGCTGGTTTTATGCCGAACATGATGAGGATGAGAGCTGGCCAGAGTCCGGGCCAGGTCAGGTTAAGGTGACACTTGGCTGGGTAAAGCAGTCTGTGACCTTCAGTGGTCTTGTTCTAAGATGTCCAAGGTTTGGGTGAATGGTCTGGGAGTGTTTTCTCG
>CM054163.1:39260620-39283120 GCA_028751875.1 Rapana venosa
GGGAGCAAGTCAGTGCAGGTGTGGTCTGACCTCAGTGTGGCACAGCCTGGGTCCCCAACCAGGAGAACAGAAACTGGAGTGGAGGAGAATAGCGCTGATTGCGTGTGTCAGGGCAGGGATGGTGATGTCATCATGAACATCAGGTGTGGCAGAGCAGTGACGATGATGATGATCATCATGTTGATGTCAGCAGTAACGTCAGGTATGGCAGAGCAGTGATGATGATCATGTCATCAGTAACGTCAGGTATGACAGCGCTGTTATGCTGACGTCAGCAGTAATGTCAGGCATGGCAGAGAAGTTATGAAGATGATGACGTGAGAAGTAACTTCAGGTATGGCAGAGCAGTGATGATGTTAGCAGTAGCGTCAGGTATGGCAGAGCAGTGGTGATGTAAGCAGTAACGTCAGGTATGGCAGAGCAGTGATGATGACGTCAGCAGCAACGTGGTGTGGCAGAGCAGTGAGTATGATGTCAGAAGTAACGTCAGGTATCAGGTTCACTGTCTAGCTGCAGTGTCCACCAGGAAATGGGCGGGAAATGCTCGTTTCCCAACCAAGGCCTGCAGGGAAATTGGAAACACCAAACAGTCAGAGAGCTGGTAGAGAGACTGGTTAGGTGAGGAGTTGTGTGTGGTGAGCGTATGTGGTTGTGTGTGTGTAGCGTGTGTGTGTGGTGTGTGTGTGTGTGTGTGTGTGTGTGTGTGTGTGTGTGTGTGTGTTGTTGTGTAAGCTAGTGTTTGTGTGTGTAGTGTGTTGATAGTGTGTGAGTATGAGTGTGTGAGTATGAGTGTGGGAGTATGTGTGTGTGTATGAAACGTTCACACACAGGATTCTCCTCCAGTGTGCACTAACGGTCTGTCTTGCGATGATGTCCACATGTGAGGAGTGAGAACACATATGCTGGAGGACACTCACGCTGTTAAGCTAGGAATGCCCAACAACAACAACAGAACAACAACAACAACAACAACAACAACAGAACAACAACAACAACAACACAATGACAACACCAAGGCAAAAAACGGGCACAAGCGTGAAGATGAAAAGCCCATCAGCTTGTGTTCGCCGCCACTGCGCAGAATCAGATAAGCCTTTACTGGATTGCTGCACTGCCTCCAGAGTCCCCCCCCCCCCCCCCCCCTGTTACACGCAGAATGCCATTGATTTCAGGGCAGTGCAGTGAGGCGAGGCGTGTCTCTGTTCTTTTCTCTCCCCGCCACCAGATGCTATGGTGTGTGGCAGTGCCGGCTGTCCTGTGGCTGGAGCACTGAAGAGCGAGGAATCAGCGGGGGACGGGGGGGGGGGGGGGGGGGGGAAGGGGACACTTTCTAAGCGAGGGCTGCACAGAAATCTCAGATGACGGGCTGTTAGACAGATTCCTAATGGGAGAAAAAGTTGCAAAGGTCAAAATAACGGTGAGCTCAGTCCTTCTGATGTGACTATAAACCGGAGATTCTGTGCGAATACATTCTGCTAAGTAGTTAAAACCCTTCCCACTTTTCTGAAGAGTAGGTCATTCCGTGCTGGTAGGAAGGGAGGACGAACCTGACAAATGCCATGCACGTGGGTGTGGTAGTTAGACATCTTCCCCGAAGTCGGTATGTGGCTCCCTTTGTGGTGGACAAAACATGGCTGCATAGGCGAAAATCTCACCGTTGGTGAGTATTGGAGCTGTAGCCGCGGAACAAAAGCAATAGTGAGCATCGTCAGTCAGATGTTGTCTGCCTTCCTGGTTGGCCTTGTCTTTTGGTTAGGTTTGGTTTGCTGTGATGTAACTTTGATAGCTGAACTGTCATTGGTAGATTTATGTTTTGTTTTCAGAGAGAGAGAGAGAGGGAGAGAGAGAGAGAGAGGGTGTATATATATATATATATATATATATATATATATATATATATATATATATATATATAATATATTATATATATATATATTATAACACAGACTCGGGAAGATATTGGAAAAATACTGTAATGTCCTGAGAGAGAGGTGTGTGTATGTGTGTGTGAGTGTGCGTGTGAATGTGTGTGTGTGTGAATGTGAGTGTGTGTATGTTGCTATTGTGGTCAGTGCTATGGTCACTATCATCCTTATAGCTGTTACTTCTTTTCGTAATCACACAACGCTAGCTGGTGTGCACTAGACATGCGACATCACAAACACATCACTCCTAGTCCCCCCCCTCCCTCCCTCCCTGCCTGCTGCGAAGATTTAAACTCACAACCTGCAAGTTCAAAAGCCACCACCTGATAATCATTTTCAGCCATTGGTCAGATTCAGAGAACGTGTTACCTGGTTTTCAGACAGATAGCGTCCTTCTTGTCTGCCCTTTATAGGCACAGAGACATTGAGTGTGTGGCGGAATGTTTCTCTTTTTTCATACATGACAATGTTGTTTTTATCTGTGGGAGTGTTGGCCACTTGGTGGCGCTGGTATAAAGAGGAGGGAGAGAGGAAGGAAGGAAGGAAGGAAGGAAGGAAGCGGGGGAGGGAGGTGACATTTACGAGGCAAGAGCTGCAGTGGACGCGGGCATGATGGGCCATGAAGCACATTCCTGATGGAAAAAGGATGCTTCGGAAAATGATTGGGTTTGTGGTGGTGAGGGGTGTGTTTATTTCTGGTTCTGCTTTCTTTGCATGGAAGTGTGTAACTTTGGTTGATGGCTTCTTTGTTTGTTTAATTGTTGGTTCAGTTGTTGTGTATTTCTCAGATTTGATTTCTTTATGTCTGTGTATTTTGTTTCTTGAACTGGTTACAGTTTTGGAAGAAAAAAAAGTTGTGTGGTGTAATATACATAGAGAGGTCGGTGGACAGATAGATGTATTGAAACATAGACAGACAGATAGACAGATGGAGGGACGAACAAATAGATAGACAGACATATATACAGGAGAGAGAGAGAGAGAGAGAAGAGAGAGAGAGAGAGGAGAGAGAGAGGAGAAGAGAGAGAGAGAGAGAGAGAGAGAGAGAGAGAGGAGAGAGAGAGAGAGAGAGAGAACACTGAAAAGGTTTTATTGTACTTCGGCCTTGGGCCACTATACAAAACATGTTTGGGGAAGGGGGGGAGGAAGACATAGCAGAAAACATTTATATCCATTTTCCATTTTCAATTCTGCAAGCATACAGGATTACTCCCAATATCTTCTAGTCATCATCATCCCCATCATCATCTTTAGCATTTACATAATCATCACCATCAGCATCTTCATTACCTATAGCAGCAGCTGCAGCCAGTATATCAACATAACCATCATTACTTTCATCTTCTACACCATCGTTATCAACATCATCATCTTCATCATCTACGCTATCACCATCTTCTACAACTGTATAGTCATTTTCGTCAAGATTATCATCTTCAATCTCTGCATCATGGTCATAATCATCATCTTCATCATCGTTTCCATTGTTATCTTCAATATATACATCATTGTCATCATCTTCATCTTTGACATCTCCATCATAGTTACCGCCACCACTATCACCTTCAACAACCACGCCAAAGTTACCATCACCACCATCGTCACCCTCAGCATCTACAATCAACATCACCTTCAACATTTCCATCATCATCGCCATCCTCCTCCTAAACTCACATCATAATCGTCCTTTCAAAAATAAATAGATAAATAATAGAAAGAAAAAAATCTTTTTTCATTTTCATTTTTTCACACACGCACACAAACACACACACACACACACACACACACACACACACAACACACACACACACACACACACACACACACACACACACACACACACACACACACACAACATTCTCGTCTTTCCATCTGTAACATCATCACCATTTTAATCAACTACATCAACATCAACCCCATCAATACTTACATAATTGTCACCATCATAACCCTTAACCTCTACTTCACCATCTTCAACATCCATATCATCATCACTATATTCAACATCTACCTAATCATCATCAACATTATTGACATCATCATCAATATCCCATCATCGTCAGACCACCCTGCAATCTCTGCATCATCCCTCAGAGAGAGAACTTTGAATCGATTTAATGGTACTTCGGCCCTAGTCTACAATATAATCAGCTGGGAAATGGTATAGTACTACAGGAACATGTTGCTAAATTTCAAACATAAAACGATCCAAACTTAGAAACAGAAAAATTGGCATGGAACATTGAAACCAAAATTACATTGAAAATAAACTAACATCGTGCAACATAAACCTGTGCTTGACCCAGGATGTAAATTCAAGACATCTCGAGTGCACTATCAGAAGGGAAAAATAATAATCAATCAGCCAAGCTCACAAAACAACCTCAATAACATATGTTAAATTATATAATACATCTCTTTCTTCTGTTAACTGAGTGGAAGACATATCGGGAGACACTGTGCATCTTGTGAATATTTGACACTTGCAGCAACATATGGATGGGAACTTTAGTTAAATTACCCAAGAATTTAATTCTAAGATCCGAATACATGGGACAATCAAAGAGAAAATGCTGTTCGTCTTCGGTGACTGACACACAAAAAGGACAGTTTTTGTTTTGCAGAGAATCGCTGTAACGATGCACATTTGCATTTAGTGGCAGGACATTAAATCGTACTTGAGACACAGCAACCCTAAAGCAGTAGGTATCAATATCATTAATGTATTTTTCTCTTTCAAAAATTGTTTTAAATGATCTATAGTCATTATATCTATTGCGATCTTCAAATGTGGAAATCCACTCTTGTATAAAGGTGTCAACAAGTCTATGCTTAAATAGACGTAAGAAAGCTTTAACATCCCCAACGCCTTGCTGCACCCAGACAAACTGAAAACCTGTCTGACATAAAATTTCTCTTACTTTGTTACCCAGCAGTTCTTCCAGTTCTATCTAGGTTAAGCAACATCTGATAAGCCTCGTAGGGTAGTCTTTTATTTCCATTGTAACAGCCTAAACCAAATATCGCAATGCAGAAACACAAGAATTGACATATAGAGGATATCTCCCCAAATCACCATAAATCATCTTAATTGGAGTTTTTACTGGAACACCCAGGAATCTTTTACAGACAACATAAGTATTTTTTCTAAATGATCTAGCTTGGTCAAACCCCAAATTTCGGATCATAAAGTAAAACAGATTGTATTTTAGCGTCATAATATTTTAAATAACGTAATAGCAGTCATTTCCTTATATTTTTGGAAGGCTCTATTCAGTTGCACAGCTGCCTTCTTGCCCTTAGTTGCTAGATGTTCAGTTCCTTTCTTCATGCTGATCATTGTCGTAAAATTAAACCCTAAATAACAATAATTATTTACAACATCTAGTTTTTTACCGTCAAAAATCCATTGCTCATGTTGGCCTAAGTAACCCCCTTTTCTAAAAACCATGACTTTTGTTTTTTCAGTATTAACATTTAATTTCATTTCCTTACAGCATCTATGTAATACATTTAGTTGATTTTGAAGGCCACCTGGAGTTGTTGATAACAAAGCCACATCATCGGCAAAAAGTAGGATAAACAACTCAATGCCACCTGGAAGCATTTGTACGCCATGCTTACCTTCAGCATCCATGTGGTCAGCCAGCTGATTTATAAAAATAGAGAATAATGTAGGGCTCAGGACGCATCCTTGCCTTACACCAAGTGGACATTCAAAAAATTCCGTAAACTCATTGTTTGTACGCACACATGACAGTAATGCACAATACATTGATTTCAAGCATACCATAAATTTTCCTTTCACACCTTGTTTTTTCATACATTCAAGAAGCTTATCATGGCGAACAGAATCGAATGCTTTCCTAAAGTCAACAAAAGCAACATATAATTTTCTCCCCCGTTTTTGCATGCATTTCTGAACAACTGCATATAGGTTGAATATCTGATCCACAGTTGAGTATCCTCTCCGGAATCCTGCCTGACTTTCTGAAATTATATTATTACTTTCCAGCCATTTATAAAGTCTTGAGAGAGAGAGAGAGAGAGAGAGAGAGAGAGAGAGAGAGAGAGAGAGAGAGAGAGAGAGAGAGAGAGAGAGAGAGAGAGAGAATACGCTTGTTGCGATCACGTGTAACCTAGTGTGTGTGTGTGTATGCTTGTGTGTGTGTGTACTTGTGTGTGTGTGTGTGTACTTGTGTGTACTTGTGTGTGAGTGTGTGTGTGCGTGCGTGTGTGTGTGCGTATGCGTGTGTGTGTTTGTTGTTTGTATACGTGCGTACGTGAGTGTGCGTGAGTTAAAAAAAATATTTTTTCTTTTATATCGATGATAATAGAATAAGCACTCATGTGCTTTTTTGCATCGAGTCCCCGTGTGTATGCGGCTTTGTAAATTCTGTCATCTGTTCCCACCGGCACACAATGGCCTACTCTTACGAAAAGCAGAACAGGGTTTAACATGTGCGCAAGATGTTCTGCGTGCGTTCGCACACGGGGCCTCGGTTTATAGTCTCATCTGAAGGACTTTTGGGGAGAGTGGAGTCTGCACTGATGTTAACTCTAGGGGAAAATATTCCCTTGAACGGGAATCGAACCCGGGTCGTCAGAATGCGAGCGCAGTGTTCTGACCACTAGGCTATTCCGTCCCCGCCTGTGTATGTGTGCGTGAGCGCGCGCGCGCGCGAGTGGTGTGTGTGTGTGTGCGAGGTGATTTTGTCATTGAAGTTGCCCCATGGTTTCAACTGTTTGGCTTTACCCTCCCCAGCACCAAAAGCCAGGCAGCCATGGCCAGTCCCGCTTGTGTCCACATCCTCTGTCTGTCTGGGCATCTGTCCCCCCTCTGTCTTTGTGCTTCTCTCTGTCTGTGTTTCTGTCTCTGTCATTGTTTGTGTTGTGTCTGTTTGTTCGTCCGTCTGTTGTGTCAGTCTGTCTGTCTGTCTGTCTGTCTGTCTGTCTCTCTGTCTCTGTCGGTCTTTATCTCTTTGTCTGTCTCTCTGTCTCTGTCTGTCTTTATCTCTTGGTCTCTGCCCGTCCGTCTGTCTCTGTCTATCTGTCTGTCTCTCTGTCTCGGTATTCAAAATCAGTAAAAGAAATCAATAAAAGCAAAAAGAAAACAACTTTTTTGTTCATACACGTAACTTGCTGAAGATGTCCAAAACAAGCAAGCAAAACCAAACAATGGATTAAAGAAGTGAATGAGCAGATGAAACAACCATTCAATAATTAGATAGATGAACAATAAAACCAGTGAACAAATAAAGGTAGGAAGCAAATCCCCAAACCAGCAACGGCAACCAGCTAAACAGAATACAAATAGATAAAACTAAGCCGCGCCCAAAGGAAGCCTCACAATATGTCACCTATTTTCACCCTACCTCCTAGTCTAGTAGACCGTTTGGGCACCACTGAAGATTTTGCAATCAACTTCCTCCACTCATCACGGTTTCCTACTTTCCCAATCAATTCGTTCCACTCAAGGCCAGTAATCCACTCTCTGATGTTGTCTTCCCATCGTTTTCTCTGTCTGCCTCTTCGTCTCCCTCCTTGTACTGTTCCCTGTAGGACAGTCTTGGCCAGTCCACATGTTGGTGTGACGTGCCTGTACCACTTTAGTTTGAGTTGTTTTCCCTGAAGTCAGGAGCTCTTCATTTATCCCGATAGTGTTTTCAAATCTGGTTTTCTCTTATTGTAGCAGACTGCTATTTGACTAAAGACACTTTTGTCCACCAGGAATCTAACAGTCCAAACCATTGACTCTGATTTCCTGCAGCTCTTGGATTGTAAAACGTCAGCTTCCTCCTCTACTTCCCTCCTGTTCCCCTGTTCCTCTACAGTCTGCTACAAAGAGGCCAGGGTTGCCAGGAAACAATGTCACTGTAGAGAAACAGCTGAGGAAAAGGATAATGCATCGCCGCAAAATCCACTGCAGTGTGCAGACATCCAACAGTCATTGCATCGCCGTAAAATCCATTGCACACTGCAGACAGCAAACAGTCATTGCTCTGCCGTAAAATCCATTGCACTTGTGCAGACAGCAAACAGTCATTGCATCGCCGTAAAATCCATTGCACTTGTGCAGACAGCAAACAGTCATTGCATCGCCGTAAAATCCATTGCACTTGTGCAGACAGCAAACAGTCATTGCATCGCCGTAAAATCCATTGCACTTGTGCAGACAGCAAACAGTCATTGCATCGCCGTAAAATCCATTGCACACTGCAGACAGCAAACATCATTGCATCGCCGTCAAAATTGCACACTGCACAGCAAACGTCATGTTGCGAAAATCCATTGCACATGCAGACAGCAAACAGTCATTGCATCGCCGTAAAATCCATTGCACTTGTGCAGACAGCAAACAGTCATTGCATCGCCGTAAAATCCATTGCACTTGTGCAGACAGCAAACAGTCATTGCATCGCCGTAAAATCCATTGCACTTGTGCAGACAGCAAACAGTCATTGCATCGCCGTAAAATCCATTGCACACTGCAGACAGCAAACAGTCATTGCATCGCCGTAAAATCCATTGCACACTGCAGACAGCAAACAGTCATTGCATCGCCGTAAAATCCTTTGCACTTTTGCAGACAGCAAACAGTCATTGCATCGCCGTAAAATCCATTGCACACTGCAGACAGCAAACAGTCATTGCTCTGCCGTAAAATCCATTGCACACTGCAGACAGCAAACAGTCATTGCTCTGCCGTAAAATCCATTGCACACTGCAGACAGCAAACAGTCATTGCTCTGCCGTAAAATCCATTGCACACTGCAGACAGCAAACAGTCCATTGCTCTGCCGTAAAATCCATTGCACACTGCAGACAGCAAACAGTCCTTGCTCTGCCGTAAAATCCATTGCACACTGCAGACAGCAAACAGTCATTGCTCTGCCGTAAAATCCATTGCACACTGCAGACAGCAAACAGTCCTTGCTCTGCCGTAAAATCCATTGCACACTGCAGACAGCAAACAGTCCTTGCTCTGCCGTAAAATCCATTGCACACTGCAGACAGCAAACAGTCCTTGCTCTGCCGTAAAATCCGTTGCACACTGCAGACAGCAAACAGTCCTTGCTCTGCCGTAAAATCCTTGCACACTGCAGACAGCAAACATCATGCTCAGCCGTAAATCGTTGCACACTGCAGACAGCAAACTATCTTGCTCTGCCGTAAAATCCATGCACACTGCAGACAGCAAACAGTCCTTGCTCTGCGTAAATCCATGCACACTGCAGACAGCAAACAGTCCTTGCTCTGCCGTAAAATCCATTGCACACTGCAGACAGCAAACAGTCCTTGCTCTGCCGTAAAATCCATTGCACACTGCAGACAGCAGGCACAGGCAACAGGCCACGATGTGGAAATGGTTACAGCCTTATCCATCTGCGTCATGGCATGACACGGTCAGGGATGGGCTTTGATCTGTAGTCACATGAATTGTAGGTCATGAAATGTTGTTGTTTGTGTTGTTTTGTTAGCCATTTGCCACTTAAAACACCGGGTGAAGGAGGGGAATATGGAGATAACAGTTTCACACATCACCCTCGACCACTGTCAGATAGTAATAGATGGTCGAAATTGGATATAGTGCTGTTTTCGTACCTCATTATGTAGGCAGCCACACTCTGGATGTAGAGAATGATAGTGAATTTAATCTTGAGGGCATGTAGTGGATGGAGGGTTATACAGTTTACCTTTTGTAATACCAGGCTTGTGCAGACATGCTAGTGCCGTGCCTTTTATGTACACATGTATGTCTCCAATATCAATAAAACACGCAGACACGCAAGCAAACAAGCAACAATCAGAAATAGATCCAAAACAAAATAGCAACAATAAAATCTACCGTAACAACAATAGCAAAACATGTTATACAAAACACACATAAACACCAACCACACCACCACACACACACACACACACACACCACCACCACCACCACCACCACACCACCACCACCACCACCACACCCCACACCCCACCACATCACACCACACCATACCAGACCACACCTTCACCACCTTCAGTCTTCTCTCTCTCTCTCATCTCTCCTCTCTCTCTCTCTCTCTCACTCACTCTCTCTCTCTCTATCATCCCTCTGACAGTCTGGTGTCTCCAGTTTCCTCACAGCCCTTGCTTGGGAAATGAGCATTTCCCGCCCATTTCCCGGTGGAGACTGAAGCTAGACAGTGAACACCTCTGCCATACCTGACGTTACTGCTGACATCACCATAATTGCTGTTCTGCCATACCTGACGTTACTGCTGACATCACCATAATTGCTGTTCTGCCATACCCGACGTTACTGCTGACATCACCATAATTGCTGTTCTGCCATACCCGACGTTACTGCTGACATCACCACAATTGCTGTTCTGCCATACCTGACGTTACTGCTGACATCGTCATCACTGCTCTGCCACACCTGACGTTACTGCTGAAATCATTGTCACTACTCTGCCATACCTGACGTTACTGCTGATCATCGCCACTGCTATTTCATAACTGACGTTACTGCTGACATCATCGTCGCGGCTCTTTCACGCCTGACGTTACTGCTGACGTCGTCATCACGGCTCTGTCATACATGACGTTACTGCTGACATCATCATCACTGCTCTTAAAGACAATAATAATAATAATAATAATAATAATAATAATAATAATAATAATAATAATAATAATAATGTATGGAATTTATATAGCGCTGAATCTTGTAAAGCAACAAATCAAAGCGCTCAATCAGACCCTTTGCCTACAATGTGATTTCTATTGTTGTTGATTTCACAGGGTCACCCAGAACACCATACACTTTATCTCACTCCTCCCACCTGACAAACACTGAGACAGTAAGCACACACTGGATTCAAAATCTGTGTGCATAGATGGTTTCAAGTACATCACCCTTTTAGGAAGCCGTATTCTGACTTCGGGTGGGTTTTTTCCGAGGATGTCAGCCCTCCCACCCTTTAATGCTACGCTGAGGTCTGTACTAGATGAAGACACTCTCAGCAGATCATGGAATGTTCAAAGCATAACGACTTCATTGACTGTAGGCTTTGATGCTCTGCTTGCACGGTTAGCTGTACTGACACCACTTTCAGACCAAAAGGGCCACCATTTTTAACCTTCTTAACTTCCAAACGACAATGTATTGGAAGGAGAATACTTAATTTTCTAAAACATTTCAAAAATTGTATATAGTGGAGCGTCCCATAACAGGATGTTGAAAAGAGTTGTTCTTGGCAAAATCCCGTAGATAAAGGTTATTCAAAACAGACAGACAGAGACATAAAAATGAAATATGAGTGGCGCTATTCTTGTGGCGATGTGCTTTCCCCAGGGAGAAATGTGCCGTGGCTAAAAGGGCTGAACGAAGTCAGGACTATTGTCAGGGCACTGGCTGTCTATAAAAGTGACACTCGTACTTTCTGTGACCTTTTGAACATAGTCCTGGTGTTTGTTTTAAAAAGCTACACTGTGGTAGGGTACAGAGGCAGGAAATGAGAAGGAAATGGACGGAAAAGTAAGTCAATATTATTATTATTTCCAGGCCAAGGCCTGCAGAGATGTGGAGACGATGGTTAGGTATTGGACAGATTCCTGGTGGTGCCAGACCAGTCATGCTTTGTTTCCGTGACTTGGAGTGGTCCATCTTCCGAGATTTTTCTTGTGTCTGTTTCTTTTGATTGGAGAGAGAGAGAGAGAGAGAGAGAGAGAGAGAGAGAGAGAGAGAGAGAGAGAGAGAGAGAGAGAGAGGCAGACAGATAGACAGACACAGACAAGAGAGAGACAGAGAGAGACAGACAGGCAGACACCGACAAGAGAGAGAGACAGAGAGAGAGAGACAGACAGACAGAAGAAAAAGCTAGATGAATAGAGACCCTTTCAGACACAGAGAAAGAGATACAGAGAGACATAGAGAGCTGGATAGAGATAGACACGGAGAGTGGACAAGACAGAGTAAATTGACATAAAGACACAGACAGAGAGAGAAAGAAAGAGAGTCTCAATTAGATTTGTACATTACTGGCTGGGTTTTTCCCATGCAGAATGGATAAGCGTGTATGTCACAAGGTCAAGCCTTTACTGTGACAACACAAATGTCTTTTCCCGCCATCCTTCCAGTAATGGCACGACCAGGTCAGGGGTCAGGAGGTCAGGCACACATCTAGAAAGCCAAAAGTGTTGGGTTCAATCCCTGCTCGACCTTAACTTTTCTCCAAACCAGCAGACCGTGAGATGTGTTCTTGGTGGGAGGTTTTTTAACAGGGCAATAAATCAAGTCTTGCAGAAGAAAACTAAAACCAACAACCAAATAAGAAATGACAAAAAACACTGGGCAAGAAAAAAACCGTCTCTTGCAAAAGTTTGTAGAAAAACGTCTACTTCAAAAGAAATAAGCAAATACACTTGCAGATGGAATGTTTTGATGAGTGGACCTGTTCTTGTAGTGAAGAACTGTTCTGGAGGACAGCAGTCTGACTTAAATGCCCATCATTATAATCTGCTGTGACGTGAAGCGCTACCATACCCTGCAGCACAGTATGTAAAAGGTAAAGGTCGGGGTGTCCCATAACCAATGTAGTTGATGGAGAGTATGGTGTTAGAGACTTTGGCCTCTCTAGGGGCCAGCATATTGAGGGCGGCGCCCATCTCCTCTCCCTCGCTGCTTTACCTTCCCTGACCCTAAAGAGGGCAGGTACCCATTTACAGCTGGGTGAACTGGGGAACCCATCCACTTGGTAACCACGCTGCCCGATGCTGCTTAACCTTAGCTTGGGGAGAGCGAGTGTTTTGATCACGGAGCTACCCGTTAGTGTTCTGTCCATGTGTTCTAAGAGAGAAAGAGGGAGTTCTCTGTTCATTCTGTTCTGTTTCTTTAGAGTAGAAAATGGAATAGTGTTACACTACGGTATATGGTAAAGGTAAAGGTGTCCCATAACCTATAAGGTGGTAGGGGAGCGAGGCGTCAGAGACCTCACTTCGCTACACTACACTACAGCACAGGACTGTTCAACGTGTTCTTGTTGACCGGTCAAGTTAACACTCGAACTTTTTGCAACCGTTTCAGTCAGACTTTGTTTTTAAAAAGATGGTTTGTCTGGCAACAGTGCACAGAGGGGAAATAGACAGGAGATGAAGGAGAAGTGGACATTTCCAAGCCAGGGTTTCCAAAAACCAGGAGAGGATGAGTCATTAGGCAGATTCCTGTTAGTGCCAGACTGGTGCCCCCCCCCCCCCCCCCTCCTTCTTTTTCTTCATGGCCAGTGGTGGTGATCTTCTTAGATTTGGCTTGGTTTGTTTCTTTTGTTTCGCATCACACACACACACACACACACACACACACACACACACACACACACACACACACACACACACACACACACACTACACACACACACACACACACACACACATACACACACACACACACACACACACACACACACACACACACACACACACACACACATCTTGCGCATACGTTAATTCCTGTTCCGCTTTTCGTAAGAGTAGGCCATTGTGTGCCTGTGTGAACAGATGACAGATTCACAAATCCGCATACACACGGGGACTAGATGTAAAAATGTACATACGTGCTTATTCCATTATCCTCTATATAAAAGAATAAAATAAAAAAGAAAAATAAAACACACACACAGAGCGTAAAGCATACACATGCACACATAGGTGTATGCAAGCACACACACACACAAACACACATACACACGCGCACACACACACTAGCGCACGCGTGCACGCAAGCGCGTATGCATGTAGGCACGCGCATACACACATACACGCACACACGGATGCACACTCACGTACACACACTGGTGCACGCATGCACGCAAGCGCACACACAAACACATATACGCGCGCGTGCGCTTCTTAGACGTAAACGTTTTTGTCTTTATTGACCAGATCGATATTTGCTCGTTTATTTGTAATTAATTTTTGTGACTGTGTGTTTGAAGCTTTGCTTGTCTGTGTTGGTGTTTATTCTAAGCTTTGTGTGGTCCTAGTCACCATTGTCCATAGCGGGTTAGGGAGATCAGCGGTGTGCATTTCACTTTAGCCCGCTTTGTTAAACAAGATCCAGATTGCTCTGTGTGTGTGCGTGTGTGTGTGTGTGTGCGAGTGTGTGTGTGTGTGTGTGTGTGTGTGTGTGTGAGTGTGTGTGTGAGTGTGTGTGTGTGTTGAGTGAGTCAGTGTGTGTGTGTGTGTGTGTGTGTGTGCGTGTGTGTGTGTTTGCGTGTGTGTGAGTGTGTGTGTGTGTGTGTGTTGAGTGAGTCAGTGTGTGTGTGTGTGTGTGAGTGCGTGTGTGTGTGTTGAGTGAGTCAGTGTGTGTGTGTGTGTGCGTGTGTGCGTGTGTGTGCGTGTGTGTGAGTGGGTGTGTGTGTGTTGAGTGAGTCAGTGTGTGTGTGTGCGTGTGTGTGTGCGTGCGTGCGTGCGTGTGTGTATGTGTGGGTGTTCACGCTCGCGCGCGTGCGTTGCGCGATCACGTGTGTATGTGTGTGTCGGGTGTACGAGCACGTGAACATTTCTTTCTTTCTTTCTTTCTCCATTTGTTCTTTTATTTCGAGGATAATGAAATAAACACTGATATGCTTTTTTACATACAAGTATGTATGCGGTTTGTCAGTTTTGTCATCCGTTGCCACCGGCACACAATGGCCTACTCTGCGTGCAATGCACGCGTACGTTTATGCATAAATTTTCATGCCCTTTAGAGTTTGAAGTTATGCCCTTTACCAACGAACGCAATAAAATGGTTTATCAGCCTGCCAATTAAAAGGTAAAGGTGTCCCATAACTTGTAAGGTCGTAGGAGAGCGAGGCGTCAGAGACCTCACTTCTCTAGGGGCCAGTATATTGAGGGCGGCGCCCATCTCCTCTACCTTGCTGCTTTACCTTCCCTGACCCTAAAGAGGGCAGTTACCTATTTACAGCTGGGTGAACTGAGGGAACTGTACTGAAGCCAAGGCGCGCAGACGGTCACCCATCCAACTGGTAACCACGCTCGATGCTGTTTAACTTGGCTGGGAGAAAGCGAGTGCTCTTACCACTGAGCTATCCCGTCCCCTGCCAATTATCGAGCCAAACTCCGGTGTCTGTACAGATAGAAGTTAGGGTTGGATGTCATCTTTCTCAGGCCAAGTTCAATCCCTGATGCTTCACTCTGTTGAACCCTTTGTCAAACCACTGACCTGACTTCACGTCACTTGACTTCACTTGACTTCACGTGACTTCACTTCACTTCACGTGACTTCACTTCACTTCACGTGACTTCACGTCACTTGACTTCACGTCACTTGACTTCACGTCACTTGACTTCACGTGACTTCACGTCACTTGACTTCACGTCACTTGACTTCACGTGACTTCACGTCACTTGACTTCACTTCACGTGACTTCATTTCACTTGACTTCACGTGACTTCCCACGTAACTCCTTAGGGAGTCATTTCGGCACTGCACTGAAGTTTTCAGGCCTCTAGTGTGTCTGTGGGCAGCTGAAGTCTGACTGAGCCCACCCTCTCCAGGCAGCTTGGTGCATGCTGGGTATAATCATATCCCCCATGCCACCGGCTCTACTTTTCTACGAAAAGTGGTCATGGTGTTAACGTGTGTGCAAAATGTTCTGCGAGCGTTCCTAAAAGGGAGTTTGGTAGATAGTCTCATACATGCTATTGATTTTTATTTCGAGGATAACGGAATAAGCGCTCACGCGCTTTTATGCGTCCAGTCCCTGTGTGTATGCAGGTTTGTCAATGTTGTCATCCGCAAAGGACTGTCAGAAAAGTGCGTTCAGTACCAGTGTCAACTCAAAGAGGAAAAGACCACGGAGCAGACTGCAGTGGAGAGACACGACCCCGCAAGCCCTGTTACCGTCAGCTGATGCTCTAACCACTGGGGTATTCCACCCCCCCCCCTCAACCCCCCCCAACCCCCTGCCAGTTTTCCGACAGGTGTCAAGGTGTGCTGCATGCTGGGATGCTGAGGACATGACCACACCATTAGGGAGTTCAACGGGGGGGGGGGGGGGGGGGGGGGGGGGGGGGGGGGGGGGGGGGGGGGTGGAGAACGGTTTTGCTGGTCCTGTCCAGGCCATCTGTGCAGACGTGTCGGCGTCCCACACAAGACCTGGCTGAGCTGTGTGGCCTCTGGCTGACGTGGCCCTGCCTCCCTCTGTCTGTCTGTCTGTCTGTCTGTCACTGCTGTGGCCTGGATTTGTTCGTTTATTTTTCTTTTCTTTCTTCTGTGTTTCTTCTTCCTGTTTTGATATTTCTGATGGCATCTCTGTTTGTATAGATGTTTTTTCCCTGTTTGTGTGCAGGGTTTTGTTTGTTGGTTTTTGTTGCTGTTCTTTTCTTTTCTATTCTTTTGTCGGGTTTTTTGCTGATATTTCTTTCTGTGAGTTTTCGATGTTGTTTGTTTTGTGTGATCTTTTATTTCTTTTTTTTTGGTCATTTTTTCTTTGCCTTTTGTTTCTTTCTTTCTCTGTGTCTTTTTTCTTTCTCCTGTACTGGTTTTCTGTACATTTTTTCTTTCTTCTTTTTTTCTGTTTCTATGTATCTTGCCTTCTCTCCTGCCGCTTCTTTTCTTTCTTTCTTTCTACTGTACCTTTTCCTATTCCTTCTTGCGTCCTTTTCTTCTTTTGTTTTCCGTTATGAAAGGCCATATTTCCGTTACTTCATCCTACACCCACCCCGTCCCCCATACAGCCCAGTGGTTAGAACGCTGTGCTCGTCTCTGACGGTAGCTGAGGGAGGACTGGGAGTTCGAGCCTCCACTGAAATGGCATTTCCCTTGGAGTTACCATTGCTAGGGGACTGGATAGTACAGTGGTCAGAGCACTCGCTTTCCCCCAGCCAATGTTTTAAGCAGCATCGAGCGTGGTTACCAAGTGGATGGGTGACCGTTTGTGCGCCTTGGCTTCAGTAAAGTCCCCCAGCTGTAAATGGGTACCTAACCTCTTTTGGGACAAGGAATGTAAATCAGCGAGGGAGAGGAGAAGAGATGGGCGCCGCCCACAATACGCTGGCCCCTAGAGTAGCTGAGGTTTCCTACACCTTGCTCCCCTACGACCACATAGGTTATGGGACATCTTTACCAAATTTTCCTAATAGAGCTAAATATATGTCCTCTTTAATGCCCATAAGTACATATGTGTCTGATCTGGTACAAAACTCTGAAGTCAATCAACACAGCATGGACACACGAGAAGCAATCTTACCTTGCCCATCATGGGAGATGAATAAAGCACACTTTGACATAAAGGTGTCTAATGTAAACAAGAATGATAACTAGAACTTGCAGCAATACTAATGGGTCTTTACTTACATTCTTGATTTGCTATTGTGTATATTTCAAAGTTTTCTTTGCAGAATCGGTGTTGTATGCTTTAAAATCCCCATGTTCCAAGAAAACTTCGTATAGGCCCTATTATATTACAGATTAAGCATGCCATTCATCTCCTACATGGCCATATCTCTTGAAGCCTAAAATCAACAAATTCTATTGCTCGCTTTGTGGTCAAAATATATTGTTTTCTGATCTCTCTATGTAAACTGTCATTATTATGCTTACGATATATTTGTATTTTTATATTTAGTATATTATCTAAATATGTGTATTTTCCAATATTCTGATGTAACTAATCATTAACTTAGTTTTATATTTTATCTACTTGTTTATGTTATTTTTAATGTTGTCTGCATGAAATGTCTTAATGATTCTTTTAGTCATTCAATAGTACGGCCCGAGTTATCTCCCTGAAATGTGAGCATTAGTCTGATCTATGAAAGAAAATCAATAATAATAACTTTATTAAGTCATATTGTTTGCTCATATTTATTGATATGGTTGTTGAAATACTGGCCTTGACTCGATTTATTTCAACCATAATGAGAGTTCTCTATTTTTGTTGTAAAACAATATTTTTCGTCTATTACATCATATAGGTATAGGTACATATGTACCCTAATATTAACACTGGAAAAGCAGTTCTACCCCAGTAAGACCTCTACTGTAGATAGTTGTGAGAATATATATATATATATATATATATATATATATATATATATATATATATATTAGAGAGAGAGAGATGTTGGTATGAATGCGGGTGTGTCCTTATCACCAAGTAGTGAATAGACATTAAACAAAAAACAAAACAAAAAAAAGCAGTTCTAATTTTTATTTAATGAATCTTTAATAATCATAATTATTGTGCGATTGAAGGACATGTAGAATAAACTCTATTTAGATAAATAAAACAGCTCATATGAAGTAGAAGTAGATTGTGAGGCATAAGGTGTACAGGATGTGTTTGTTATAGTAGGCCTAGTTAGCCTAACTTCTGTTCCTTGTTGTAAACAAGTTTGAATTATCGAACTAAATTTTACCAAATGCAGACATAAAAAATATAAATCTCTTGTATGTTTTGGGTTTCGTTATGAATGAATATAAGATTGGAATATGTTAGTATGGATAGTTTGTAGTATTAGAGACAGTTATACTTTCGATCATATGAACAGCTTAGGAAGCTTGCTTGGGTGCAACAGACCAGAAACTGTGTTTTCGCACCACTGGTTAATTATGGATATCTCCTCTCATGGACATCTGTGGATAATAATATGTATATGTATACAAACTCTTGTGCATATCCTTCTTTTTCTAGTCATAAAGTATTTAGTTTTGTTGAAGTTTTAATGTTTTCTTACCGAAAGTTATAGTGTGCAGCTGTTAAAAGTGTATCTAGTTGAAGGCTTTAATCATCAATAGTTTACAGCCAAATGATTTTTGTGCAAAATGCAATAATGCATCTTAATGCTTGTACTTTCTAGTTTATTTTGATATATAATATGTCTAGTTTCGTTACGCGGACAGCAAGATAATTACCACTGAAGCTGCATGAGAAAACACAAAATCTCCTCCATCTTGGGCCAAATCAGCCAAAACGCTTGCAGTGCAGTGGTGCTGTCTTTGCAGTCTGCGTGGCGTGTATATATACAGGGGTGGTTAGGGTGGCTAGAGAGAGACAATCCACCCACACAGCAGTAGATGTACTGGAGGGCTGAATAAAGAGGTGACAACGCAAGCTCCTTTCTTTGCATTAGTCTTCTTTTGTCTGGTTGCTGTACACACACGTTGCTATGAATTGCTGTTGCTGAGAATTGTGTGTGTTCCACTCTTTCCCTACCCTGCCTCTATCCTTGCCTCTCAGCATGGTCACAATCTTAAAGGGCATAAGTGTGAATTTTTGTTCGGTGCCTTCACACACTGGGTTCTTTCCAAATGAGGGGGAGGATAAAACTGCCAAAAAAGGTGCAAAACATGGACGGGATTAAAAAGAATTGCATGTGCCTTTATCCTTACACGAGGAATATAGCTTACTAGAACTAAAACCATGGAGAAAGGTCACTGACAGTAATCAGCAAAATGAAAAACTTTTAACTAGAACTGCAATCAATACCGATAATTTAACAGTGGTGAACCATTTACAAGTTAGTACAAGTGTTTTTACATCAAGAAGAATGAATACTTTACTTTATAGAATGAAACTAAATGCATTAATAAGCAAATTCAGCAAAAATGGTAAATACCTGTGTGGTGAGAATATCACTAATACTCATACTTTTTGACTGCCAGAGTGTAAAACCTTTCATGCCTCATTTTTTTGAAAACTCCCTCACCAGCATATTCAGTAATCTAAAACTGGCATTTGAAATTGCAAAAGGTCTTTGTCACAGTCCCATAGGACATTTGTTATAGTTACATTGACATTAATGAATTGCTTTTGTTTCTTTGTTTGCTTTTTAATTCCTGCTGCATTGCCAAGTTTCTTTTTGATATTTTTTTTAACTTTTTTTTTTTGTTTTTTTTTTTGGGGGGGGGGTCTTAAACAATACATTCACCTCTCCCGAGTTTTGTGTGTGTGTCTTGTGTGTGTCTTATATCCCTAGAAGTGAACAGACGTAAAATTGAAGTCAACAACAACAACAACATCTTTACCTTTAACAGCAGCTGCTGACTCAACTCCCCTAAAGTCTTCCAGATGAGACTGCAAACACAGGTTTCATAAGCAATGCATGCAGAAGATCGTGCAGGCACGTTTCACTATCATCTATATTTGGCAGAATAACAGGCCGGCTGGCATAGATAGCACCAACATACCCAGCATGCTGCATGCCATCTGGAGAAGGATGGGCTCCGCCAGGTTCACTTTGTGTTTGACACACTGCCAGAAAAATTCAGTACACGCTGAAATGACTCCTGAGGGAGCTCAGGGGGAAGTCAGTCAGACTTCTGTGTTAAAACTGCTTTTCTTGATTCCTGTTACAGCCTGTATCCTAGCCCTGTTACAGCCGCAGTTACACTGTGTTACACTACGTAACAAAGAAAGTATTACTGCTGCAGTGATACAGTGTTGGTTTGTGTAACAGTGACACAGTGTTGGTTTGTGTAACAGTGACACAGTGTTGGTTTGTGTAACAGTGACACAGTGTTGGTTTGTGTAACAGTGACACAGTGTTGGTTTAGGTAACAGTGATACATTGTTGGTTTGTGTAACAGTGACACAGTGTTGGTTTGTGTAACAGTGACACAGTGTTGGTTTGTGTAACAGTGACACAGTGTTGGTTTGTGTAACAGTGACACATTGTTGGTTTGTGTAACGGTGACACATTGTTGGTTTGTGTAACGGTGACAGTGTTGGTTTGTGTAACAGTGACACAGTGTTGGTGACACAGTGTTGGTTTGTGTAACAGTGACACAGTGTTGGTTTGTGTAACGGTGACACCATGTTGCTTTGTGTAAAAATGAAACCGTGTTGTTTGTGTAACAGTGACACAGTATGGGTTTGTATAAAAATGAAACCATGTTGCTTTGTGTAACAGTGACAAAGCGTTGTTTTGTGTAACAGTGTGCTGCTTTGTCTAAGAATGACACCATGCTGCTTTGTACAAGTGACGCCGTATCGCTTTGTGTAACAATGACACCGTGTCGATTTGTGTAACCGTGTGCTGCTTTGTGTACCAGGCGAAGGGAAGGAGTTTTGTGCTGCTAACGAAGTTTCCCTTTGAAGTGACGGCAACACGAGAGGGGTTTGTTTTCCTCTTGGGTGTTTTTTTTTGGGGGGGGTCTTTTTTTTCTCTCTGAGGTTTTTCTTACTTGTTCCATTTTTCTTTCTTTCTACATGCTTCGTTATTTTGATTTCTTTTTTTCTTATCTTTGTTCTTGCTCTTTTTTGTGTGGGCGTGGTTTTCTAGTTTACTTTTTTTGTTTTACTTTGGTTTTTTTTGTTGATTTGTTTTTCTTTCTTTTCTGTCTTTTTTTCTTGCAAGTTTCTTTATTTTTGCTTTTTGTTTTTTCTTTTGTTTTTCTATTTTCTTTTCATTCTTTCTTTCTTTCTTATTCTGTTTTATGGTCTTTCTCCTCTTGATTTCTTCTGTCTTTCTTTCCTTACTTCGTTCTCTTTCTGTCAGCCTGCCTTTCTGTCTTTCTGTCTTTCTGCCTTTCTGTCTTTCTGTCTTTCTGCCTTTCTGTCTTTCTGTCTGCCTGCTTTTCTGTCTGCCTGCCTTTCTGTCTTTCTGTCTGTCTGTCTTTCAGTTTGTCGTTCTTTCTTCTTTCTTTTTCCTTCATCTTTCTATCGACTCTTTCTTCTCCCCCGTGGCGATGCCGGGGGATCTTTCAGCATGAAAACATCCCACCTCCTGGAAATTACGTGCAAGAAATTTTCTCTTTTCTATCACTCTCTTCGTTTCATTTTGTTCTTACCGTTCTATCATTTTGCAGTTTATTCTCTGCCTTTCCAAACCATTGGCCTGCAGTTTCTTTCCCAGACGAACCTTTCAACTATTCTTGTTTTCCCGCAGTCGGAGTGCAGCTACCTTCAAGTGACAAAAACGGTCGTATATGCAAAATGTCACCATTGATGAACCTCGGAGCTCTAGCCGAGGAGAGAAAAGCATCCTTCGTTCTGATGTTTTCTTCATCTCCTGTTCTGTCTTTCTGTCTTTCATCTCGTTCCTTTCACTTTTTCTTCCTTCTCCTGTTCTGTCTTTCTGTCTTTCATCTCGTTCCTTTCACTTTTGTCTTCCTTCTCCTGTTCTGTCTTTCTGTCTTTCATCTCGTTCCTGTCACTTTTTTTTCCCTTCTATTGTTCTGTCTTTCGTTCTTAAAGTTCCATTTTTTCTGATAACTGTTCATGCCTTCACTCTATGCCTCCATTTTCTTCTCTATCTCTCCTACCCCCCCAGATCAGATCTCTGAAACTTCATCTTCACCTTCACCTATCCCGTAGTCCCGTGGACCGTGGGGGCACCACTGAAGATTTTGCAACCAGCTTCCTCCACTCCCCGCGGTCCTCTGCTTTCCGTGGGAATTCGTTTCGCAGTTTGCGTTAAAACCACAATCTGCATTCGTACACGAAATCCTGGCTTATGCTAATGTCTTTCCAATCATTTTCAAGGAAGAGGAGTCAGTACCAGTGTTAACTCCAGGGGGAAATTCCCCTCAAACAGACACCTCAGCGCAGACTGGAACCCTCAGTTTCAGTTGCTG
>CM054163.1:39285620-39293120 GCA_028751875.1 Rapana venosa
TTGACACACACACACACATACACACACGCACGCACGCACGCACGCACGCGCGCACACACACACAGGGGTCATTGATACTTTAGCAGGGTGATGGGACATCGGCTAGTGAAGGTAGGGATATGATTTGAAACAGGAGGGGGGTCAAATCAAGTCAAGTCAAAAACACTTTAATCATCCCATGAAGGGCAATTACAATACTGACAGGCAGATTGATACCTATAAAAATTATCTCACAAGACAAATACATTTCAGATTGTTATAAGCATTCCAAGATAGCTTACAAAATTATCATACACAAACCCAGGTGCGCGCACACACACCACCCAGTACACACACACACACACACACAACACACACACACACACACACACACACCACACAAACACACGACACACCACACCACCAACACACACACCCACAAACACAACACACAACACACACACGCACCAATGTAGGAATACAATGTTGTAAAAACCATTGATTGGAAAAGATATAAGCTTTTTTCTTACGCGTGCATTCACGTGCGCATTCACACACACTCGCACACCCATACACACACACCAATATATGAACACAGTTTTATCACACATACACACACACGTGCACCCGGAAAATCTTAGGTTTGAAATAAATAAATGTCTTGAGGCTGAATTTAAAAGTGCCCACAAGTAGGCTTTTGGCGAAGAAAGAGAGGGAGCTCATTTCAGGTCGATGGACCCGAAACAAAGAAAGAGCAACGGCAAACGGTGGATTGGTTGAATCTAGGTATTTGCAAGCACAAGGAATCTGCAGCAGAGCGGAGGGAACGTGAAGGAGTGTACAGGTGAAGACATTCACAGAGGTAGGAGGGCGCAGCTTTGTGGAGACATTTGCAACAGAGAGTACTGATCTCATAATCTACTCCCCGTGACACAGGCAGCCAGCGGAGAGATCGCAAGAGAGGGGCAAGGTGCTCAGACAACCACCCAGGACCAGCCATGCCGCAGATCCCTGATAGGCCGAAGGGAGCGGACAGAGGACGGCGGCAGAGCAGCCAAGAGAGAAGTGCAGCAGTGCTCCAGACAGGGAGGAGGAAGGAGAGGCGCCACAGGCATCTCCGACCTGCACAACCGCGGACAGGCCCTCGCGACCTGCAGCACAGTCCGCAGCCGACAGCAGCACCACTGACAGGTCCGCGTGACAAACCCCTGCACAGAGAGCGTGCCACCACCACCAGCACCACCACCAGCACCACCACCAGCACCACCACCACCACCACCCGGACACTCCACAGCAGCGGGCAGAGGGACTGAGGACTGTCCAGCTCCACCCAAGCCGCCGCCAGGGAAGAGAGGCCGTGTCTGACCGCCACCAGCATGGCTCCGGCCTTGTCTGCATCCTGCTGCAACCAGCCCCGCACCATCCAGCCCCGAGTATCCCCGAACATCTCCGAACATCCCCAAATATCCCTGAATATCCCCGAACATCCCCGAATATCCCTGAATATCCCCGAACATCCCCGAATATCCCTGAATATCCCCGAACATCCCCAAATATCCCCGGGCCACATTTGCCAGGAGAGAAGGCAGACTGTCAGCAGCTACACAGCGCCCTGAACCGGAGAGCCATTTGCACAAAGACGAGGGTTGACCTGATGGCGGCCTATACCACAAGCCACAGTGCAGAGAGTGAAAAGAACAGGGCCCAGAACCGAACCCCGCGGAAAACCCCGCACTGCAGCCCGGCAAGCGCTGACCTGCCCCCCACAGCCGCCATCTGCAGTCAGCCCGCAAGGCACGAGGCAAACCAGCCAGGGCTGCACCAGCAACACTGAACGCAATAGCCTACTCTTCCAAAAAGCGGAACGGGTTTTAACGTGTGCGCAAGATGTTCTGCGTGTCTGCGCGACCTCGGTTTACAGTCTCATCCGAAGGACTTTTGGGGGTGGGGGTGGGGGAGTGGAGTCGGCACTGATATTAACTCCAGAGGAAAAATTCCTCTTCAACGAGAATCGAACCTGGGTCAGCAGATCACGAGCGCATCACTCTAACCACCAGGACTATCCTGTGTGTGCGTATGTGCGTGCGTGTGTGCGTGCGTGCGTGTGTGCGTGCGTGCGTGCATGTGTTGTGTGTGTGTGTGTGTGTGTGTTATTTACAGTGTGTACTCGTCTGATATATAAAAAGAACCGACATTCTCTGCAGAGAATGCCTCATCACTATCATACACGCACACAAGGGCAAGGAGCCTAGATACAGTACTAGTTAATGTACGTGTGTGATGGTGTGGTAAGTAGATTACCTCCCATGCGGTCAGAGCAATGTGTTACTATTTTGGGACACACCTGCAAATTGTGCAGCGCTCTGTTTCCTTGGGTGGTGGTTGAAAACTACCCGTTATATATACTTTACCTTCGTGGTAAAATGTAGTATTATGTAACCTCTTCTTAGAGGCTATATTCTCCCTGCTCATACTGTACTGCCATAACCGAGAAGTTGTATACTCGTTGTGGCAGATCAAATATCTCCACTCTGTTACACGCGTATGCAGAGATTTGTGTACATACAAAAAGATATATGCAACATAAATGCACGCACATATACGTACTATACATGCACACAGACGGAGCAGTGTCTGGCAGAAGGTTACTAGATATACAGGACCAAAGAAGCACCAGGAGACGGAATGCTGTCCTGTGCTCTTTGTCCAGCAGGGAAATTTAGTTAGTCGCCTCTTCGTCTGCTTGTCAAGACGATCTCAACAACATGGACTGCCTGCTCTATTGGGGTGGGTACATGGGTGGCACTTGCTTTATTTTCCGCATCATTTTGGTTGAATCCTGACAGATTTGAATGCCACACAACTCGTCTTTCCTAACAAACCTTGTGCGCGTGTTGTTACTGTCATTGTGTGCCCGGTGGGAACGGATGACAAAATTTACAAAACTGAATAAACACAGTGACTAGCTGTAGAAAAAAGCACACGAGTGCTTATTCCATTCTCCTCGAAATAAAAGAATAAAGTACTTAAAGAATAACTGCAAAAACTGACAGAAGATGCTGTAGACAGGATTGTGTGTTTTATTCTTTTATATCGAGGATAATGGAATAAGGCACTCGTGTGCTTTTTTACAAGTAGTTCCCGTGTGTATGCGTTTTGTAAATTTTGTCATATGTTCCACCGGCACACAATGGCCTACTCTTCCGAAAAGCGGAACAGGATTTAACGTGTGCGCAAGATGTTCTGCATGCGTTCGAACACGGGGCCTGGGTTTATAGTCTCGTCTCTGGCTGTGTGGCAACAAGCTGACCACCTGCAGCACAACGCCACAGTCACGTGTGCACTGACCCTAGGGCTGACCACAGCACGTAGGTACGAGTGTCAGCGAGAGAGGATGTATTGCAGCACACTGTTGGCCGTGCTGATTAAAACGCACATATCAACACCGTGATTGTGGTTTTCTTTGTGTTTTTTGTTGTTGCTACAACTAAGAACATCAAAAAATTAACTCGGTAACTTGAGTAAGAAAACAATCATGGCTTTGCTTGCAAATAATATCTATCTATCTATCTATCTGTCTGTCTGTGTCTGTCTATCTATGTATCTCTGTCTGTGTCTGTCTATCATCTATCTATCTACCTACATCTGTCTATCTAGCTAGCTACATTTGTCTGTCTGTCTGTATATATATATATATATATATATATATATATGTGTGTGTGTTTGTGTGTAATTATGATTTAGCTGACTCAGATTCATGCACGTGTGTGTCCGCATTGTGAACACCCATACACTTTTAATTTGAGCTTTACACGCACCTGAAAATGGTATAATGGGTGGAGGGGGGGGGGGGGGGGGGAGCGTAGGGTATCATATGGCTTCTAGCCTGAAAGTCCTCAGGTGGAAACAAACAGATCAAATCAGCCGTAATCAACTGTGTAGGTGTCAGCACAGTGAACAGCCACGTGATGTGATGGAAAGCGTGAGGCGTCTGTCTCACAGGGGATTGAAAGGTTTCGGGTTCGAATTCTGGCAACCCTTTTGTTGTTGCTGTTGGTGGTGGTAATAATAATAATAATAATAATAATAATAATAATGTATGGAATTTATATAGCGCTGAATCTTGTAAAGCAACAAATCAAAGCGCTCAGATTTTATTTTATACCACTTTAAGTCATGGCAGATTTCTCTCCGTGAAATTCGGGCTGCTCTCCCCGGGGAGAGCGGGAGAACGCGTCGCCACTTAGCGCTGCGCCACCCTTTCACCCTTTTTTTTTTTTTTTTTTCTGCAGCTGTATTTGTTTCCCTATCAGAGTGGCTTTTTTCTAAGAATTTTGCCAGGGACAACTCTCTTGTTGCCGTGGGTTTTTTTACGTGCGCTAAATAATTACGTGTAACACACGGGACCTCGGTTTATCGTCTCATCCGAAAGACTAGCGCCCAGACCACCACTCATGGTCTAATGGATGGGGGAAAAATTTCCGGTCCAAACGGGGTACGAACCGCCGCACACTTCAGACCCGGACTTTTCGCTTTCTAGACAGGCGCGTTACCTCTAGACCACCGATAGTGATTGCTGTTGTTGTTGGTGGTGTTGTGGTTGTGGCTGCTGCTGTTGTTATTGTTGTGGATGTTGTTGTTGTCCAGACCAAACGCTCTGCCAGTTATTGATGTCATCAAACCGCCATGGCCAACATTCGGATGTTGTTTTGCTTTGCTCTGTGATGTTGTGGTGGTGTATTTAATTCTCCACTAACTGACTCCTTGCATGATACTGTATGTATTCCGTCAAAGGAGGAAAGCTTTCTCTGAAGTTGGAATGCGGCTACCTACTGGGCGAGGTATTGAAAAAAACACCCCATCTAGCACACAAGCTTCTTTTCCAGTGTGCACTTTCACGGTGATGCTCGGGTGGGATTAGTGACACAGTGTAGGCCTCCAAATGATAAGCAGGGTAACTCTCAACCACAGCAACAATAGCAACGACAGTAACAGCAACAACAACAACCACAGTCACAACCATAGCAACAACAGTAACAACAACAACCCAGCAAAAACCACCGCAACATCAACAGCAGAAATAGCAACAACAGCAACAACAACAACAAACACAGCAACAATAGCAACAACAGTAACAGCAACAACAACAACCACAGCAACAATAGCAACGACAGTAACAGCAACAACAACAACCACAGCAACAATAGCAACAACAGTAACAACAACCACCACAGTAACAATAACAATAGCAACAATAGCAACAACAGTAACAACAACCACCACAGTAACAATAACAATAGCAACAATAGCAACAACAGTAACAACAACCACCACAGTAACAATAACAACAGCAACAATAGCAACAACAGTAACAGCAACAATAACAACCACAGCAACAATAGCAACAACAGTAACAACAACAACCCAGCAAAAACCACCGCACCATCAACAGCAGAAATAGCAACAACAGCAACAACAACAACCACAGTAACAATAACACCAGCAACAATAGCAGCAACAGTAACAACAGACACCACAGTAACAATAACAGCAGCAACAATAGCAACAACAGTAACAACAACCACCACAGTAACAATAACAACAGCAGCAATAGCAACAACAGTAACAACAACCACCACAGTAACAATAACAACAGCAACATAGCAACAACAGTAACAACAGCAACACTACCAACCACAGCAACAATAGCAACAACAGTACAACAAGTAACAACAACCACCACAGAAACCCAATAACAACAGCAACAATAGCAACTACAGAAACCCAACAACCACCACAGTAACAATAACAACAGCAACAATAGCAACAACAGTCAAAAATCACCACAGTAACAATAAAAACAGCAACATGCAAAAACAGTAACAACCACACCACAGTAACAATAACACAGCAAAAATAGCAACAACAGTTAACAACAACAGCCACAGTAACAATAACACCAGCAACAAATAGCAACAACAGTAACACAACCCCCACAGTAACAATAACAACAGCAGCAATAGCACAACAGTAACAACTACCACAGTAACAATAAAAACAGCAAAAATAGCAACAACAGTAACAACAACTACCACAGTAACAATAACACCAGCAACAATAGCCCCAACAGTAACAAACACCCCCACAGTAAAAATAACAACAGCAACAATAGCAACAACATTAACAATAACAACCACAGTAACAATAACAACAGCAACAATAAAAACAACAACCAACAGCGACAATAACAACAACAGTCACAACAACAACCACAGCAACAATAACATCAGCAACAATAGAAACAACAGTAACACAAAAAACAGCAACAATAGCAACAACATAACAACAACAAAAACAACCACAGCAACAACAATAACAGCAACAATAACCAAGACAGAAACAATAACAACAGCAACAATAACAACACAACAACAATAACAGCAGCAACAACAACATCAGCAACAATAACAACAGTAACAACAGCACCAACAATAACAACAGCAACAATATCACATAGCAACAACAACAGCAACTTCAATAGCAACAATAACAACAGCAACAACGCATATAGAAAGTATATAAACGTAACCTGTAAAACGCAATGCAACACATACCGACATTGTTATTGTAATGCATTGCAGTGGAATACAACAGAATTAAGAGAACGAAAAGTAGCGAAAAAGGCTGATCCCCGTTTGAACCAAGAGCCCCCCCCTCCCCCAACACCTTCCCTCCACTAGGCCTTGAGCGGTGGACAGAACGCTAGTCTTTCGAATTGCTCTATAAACCAGTGTCCCCTATGCAATACACTTTTAGCACACGTAAAACCTCCCCCCCCCCCGCCCCCCCCCCCCCCCCCCCCCACACACACACACACACGACAGTCACACGAGTGTTTTCCCTCGCAGAACTCTGCAGAAAAGAAGTGAAAGGAAAATAGCGACACCCGATACAGGACAGTAGCTATTTGTGTCGCTGAACTTGTGGCTACACTTTCTCTCTCTGTGTTAAAAATTCTTTTATTTCGAGGATAATGGAATACGCACTCATGTGGTGTTTTTTTTACATCTAGTCCCCGTATGTTTGCAATTTTGTCACCCGTTCCCACCGGGCACATAATGGCCTACTCTTCCGAAAAGTGGAACGGGTTTTAACGTGAGCGCAAGCGTGTTCGCACACGGGACCTCGGTTTATAGTCTCATCCGAAGGATTTTTAGGGGGAGTGGAGTCGGCGCTGATGTTAACTCCAGAGGAAAAATCCTCTTGAATGAGATTCGAACTCGGATCAGCAGATCACGAGCACATCCCTCTAACCACCAGGCTATTCCCCCCCCCCACCCCCCCCCCCCCTCCTCTCTGAAGATGTGCCGTCAAAATATCAGGCAGGGAAATGTGGGATGACTGACAGTGATATACATACATGTCTGTTATAGGCCCTGCATGTCCAAATGTACGAATACGGGGTTGTTTTCATTTATTATTATTATTATTATTATTATTATTATTATTATTATTATTATT
>CM054163.1:39295620-39300620 GCA_028751875.1 Rapana venosa
CTATCTATCTATCTATCTATACATGAAATGTATGTATCTATCTTCTATCTATCTGTCTGTCTGGGGTGTCTGTCGTCTATCTATCTATCTATCTGGGAAGGCGTGACGGACGAGAACTGAAAGGGCGTGCTTTTAGTAAGCTGCTGCAAATTTTGCATTTAAGCTTAAAAATGTCAGTTACTGGCCTTCCAGCAACTGTAGTAACAACCTTAAATGCCCTGCTGATCGACAACGTCTATCGAGCTGGAAAGTCGCGGGGGAGAGCGGCAGCGTTGTGTTCGTCTTGCGACTGAAGCCAGCTGACAAGCCCAGTGTCAACAGAAATGGGGACCCAGTGCTGAACCGTAACTCGCGAGTTCAGTATTTTCGCAAGATGCCCCCTTCCCAAATCCGTTCGCGACGTCCAAAGAATAAACAACTCAAGAAGACAGGCAAGTCGTCAGTGTGAAAAGGGACAGTTTTTTGGAAGAGCCGGTTTTGTCTGACAGTGACTCCCTGCATCGTGACAGAGTGGTTGCAGAATCAAAACAAACCAGTGTGTACACAGAGCTGTGTGTCGACAGTGCAGTGAATGTCCCAGCCCCCACTAGATCTCTTGATTTGCCGTGTGAATCAGCAACAGACGCAAGATCGTGTGTATCCTGAGTTGTCTGATGTAAAACGAAGAACGACAGTTGACTGCACATGTTGGGGGTTTTCATAATGGAATTGGAAAGAGTATGTGTCCACCTGAAAAGACAAACGTGTGCAGCGCGATTACGAGACAGCAAAAGAAACACACAGTTTCGAAAGGTTTGTAGTTCAAGAATTCGGGCAACCAAACTATTCTGATGTGTGAATCGATGACATCGCCCTAGAATATTCTTGTAATGGAGATACTGGCGAGGAATCTAATTGTGTGTTCTGGTATATCAAGCAAGAAGACAGAAACATGTTGCCAGAAGAACGTGTCAGGCTTGCCAGACTTCGTAAAGGGAAGCAGCGCCCTAACACACAACACGCAGAGACAGTGGCACGTCTGAACGGGAATTACATCTTCTTGGGGACCTACCCGGGTTTTTTACATGGGCTGACTTCGCGGGCTGCAGACTAGAAAAGGAAAGGCTGTTTTGAAAACTGAGACAGGACAATAATGTATCAGATCTAGATGTACATACCATTACTGACATGGTTTCCATGTCACTGTAATCGCGTCGCGTTCGATTTCGTTTGTTACCGCGCCGCAGCGCTATATGGCTTGTTTGCTAAATAGCAATAAATATTGTTCATTGTTCATTGTTCATTGTATCTATCTATCTATCTATGTATCTATCTATCTATCTATCTATCTATCTATCTATCTATCTATCTATCTATACATGAATCTATCTTCCTTTCTACTTACCTAGTTATCAATCTATATATCTATGTATGCATTTGTGTTTCTATCTCTGTCTAGCTGTCTTTCTTTCTTTCTTTCTTTTCCCTTTTTTCCTTCTTTTTTTCTTTCTTTTCTTTCTTTTTTTTCTTTCTTTCCTTCTTTCTTTCTTTCTTTCTTTCCTTGCTTTCTTTCTGCTTTCTTTCCTTTGCTTTCTTTTTGTTCTTTCTTTTTTCTATGTTTCTTTCATTCTTTCTTTCATTTTTCCCTTCTTTCTCTTAGCTTGCAGGGATATCGGGGGTCTAGAGCTAACGCACCTGCCTTGAAAGCAAAAGGTCCGGGTTGGAAGTGTGTGGTGGTTTGATCCCCGTTTGTCCCCGAAACTTTTCCCCCATACACTAGACCGTGAGTGGTGGCCTGGGTGGTAGCTTTTCGGATGAGACGAATAAACCGAAGTCGCGTGTCCAAAGAGCGATTAGTGCACGTAAAAGAACCCACTGCACTTTCAGTGTCACTGGCAAAGTTCTGTAGAGAAATCTACTGTGATAAGAAAACAAATAGATATGCAGGCAGGAAAAAAAGAGGTGGTGCAGCTCTTGTGGCGACGCGCTCTCTTAGAGATGAGCAGCTAGAATGTCCCACAAAACACATTACATGGTATTAAAGGCAGTGCACGAAGCGGCTTTTTAAAATAATTCTTTCATGTCGAGGACAATGCAATGAGCACTCAAGTGCTTTTATTTTTACATCCAGTCCCCTTGTGCATGCAGTTTTGTAAATTTTGTCATCCGTTCCCACTAGTATACAATGGCCTACTCTTCAGAAAAGCGGAACGGGTTTTAATGTGTGCGCAAGATGTTCTGCGTGTGTTCGCACAGGGAACCTCGGTTTATAGTCTCATGCGATGTGCGGGAGAGTGTTATCCAATAGTGTTCAGCATCCAGCACCACTGCCAGTCCAAAGAAAGGGTCTTTTTCTTGTTGGCCTGAAAATCATTGATCGTTCTCATAAAATAAATCATTGGCAGCATTGAACTTTACATGTTAAAACCAAGGGACAGCATATTAACAGTTTAAGCCGTGTCTTCCAGAATGACAAACAGTGTTGAAGATGAATAATAACTATAAGTATGTATGGAATTTCTGCAGGTTAGTATCAGAGAATCTAATCAAACTGCTGTGAGCCATTTGATGGGACAACCATGAAATATGGAAGGTGGCAGCATCTAATCTGATGGAACCAGGTGATGCCACACAGTGAAGATTGCCATCACAACTCAGCATGACCAGGAAAGGCACAGGACGAAACAGAAGAGGAGGAGGTATGGACGAACCTCTTCCTGTCAGTTTAAGCCAGGCCTCTAACCACAGCAATAATTATCCGCCATTGACAATTATCTCCAAATCCAGCCGCCTTGAAAGCATCCGCAAAACTTCAATAGGATTTCTTAAAAGGGTTTTTTTTTAAAAGCAAACTATCAAAAACATTGTAAAAGATGAACCCAAAAGAAAATCGTTTTGACTACGCTTATTGGTGCACAGTCAAGGATGAGATTCGAAAAATCAAGGAGGGGGTAGCCTAGTGGTTAGAGCGTTGTGCTGGTGATCTGACGGCCTGGGATCAATCCCGGGGTTAAGTCACCCCCAAGACGCCCGTTTAAGGGAGCTTTTTATGCCAGAGTTAACATCCGTACTGACTCCACTCCCCCCAAAGTCCTTCAGATGAGACTGTAAACCGAGGCCTCGTGTTCAAACACAGGAAGAATATCTAGCGCACATCTTAAAACCGTTCTGCCTTTCGGAAGAGTAGACCATTCGTGCCGGTAAGAAAAGATGATAAAAAAAACGTAAAAAAGAACCGCATGCACGCTGGTGTCATGTTTAGACTTCGTCCCCGAAGTCAGAATGCAGATGCCTTGGTGGTGGGCACAAAGAGCGTGTAAGCAAAACTGTCAGCCGTGGTCAGCTGTAGTCGAGGACTGGAGCAAAACCACAATGGATTGAAACAACAACAGCCACCACCGTTTTTACCAACTGATCAAGGTGACGACAACACACTATTGTTCCGGCAATGTTTATTGGAGCGCGCAGTCACGAAAGAGAAGAGTGACGACATTGGTTAGAAGCAAGGCAGATGGAGGAGGCAGGCATGCGAGAACACGTGCACATCCACAAAACTGCGTGTTCCCGTGAGATATTATCTCTTTTAGTGAGCAGACGTTAACCGTCACGTGCACACACACACACACACACACACACGTGTGTGTTCTACACGCGCACACACAAGCACACGCGTACGCATTATGCGCCTTTTTTAAAAATAAAGATTTAAAAAAGAGGAAAAAGGTTGTGGTGGTGATGTTGATAGCACCAACAATATAAACACGGCGTTAATAAACTACATCTGTTGTTATCTACCCAAATGTTGGGAAGACAAGAGACAAAGCAGATGTACATACCGTGTCATTTTCCCCGAATTGATATTAATCAAAACCGCCTCATTTTTCTTAAAAAATCAAAGGCTGTTATTTCGAGAATAATGGATAGGCACCCATGTATTTATCTATTGTCCATAATGTGTATTTTTGGCACATTTTCCCATCCGTTCCCACGGGCACACAATGGCCTAGTCTTACGAAAAGAAAAACACGTTTTAAAATGCGTGCAATATGTTCTGCGTGCGTTCGCACACGGGACCTCGATTAACAGTCTCATCCGAAGGACTTTCGGGAAAGTGGAATCGGCACCAATATTAACTCCAGATTGTAGCACAAACCTGAGTTTGAATCCATCGCTCTATCTATGTGTGTGTGTGTGTGTGTGTGTGTGTGTGTGTGTGCGTGCGTGCGTGCAGGCGTGCATGCGCGTGTGTGTGCACAGACAGCAAATGGCAAGACTGAGGATTGCAAAATTGACCGGTCTTGCTGTCTCTGGTAGCGGGTGAATTGTGTAGACCAGCACGCGTTTCTGGGAAGAGAGGGTTTTGCATCCCAGTCTCCACCGAGTTCCCCTTCATGTCATCTCTTGTTACTGCCCTTCTTTTGGGTCAGGTGTTCACGTGTTTTGATAGGGAGCAATGTGTGAAGCTGGCGAATCATCATCTTCTTCATTGACGTTATGACAAGGTTCACACTGTTTGAGGCCTTAATCCCTTTAAGGACCCAGACCTACCCCCCCCCCCCCCCCCCCCCCCCCTTCCCCCCAAATCGTTTTACTTCTGAGAACCTATTCATTTGTTATCGTTACATATATGAACAGTTATTTCTTTGTCATCCACTGTTTGAATGAGAGTTCACTTGAACACCTCAGTGGAGATATTGGGGCTCAGAGCAGGTGGTGCTAACTCTCACAGCATGGCTTGATAGGCTAACTTCGCCGTTTCTAGTTCCTAACCGTTGTGTAGAAAAACGAACTGCTCCCTTCAATTCTGCACCTAGAACGACTTTTGCCTGAGTTACTTCCCTTTTGCAAATGGCTGCGCCCATGCTGTGGCTTATCCTGTGCCAGTCTTGATTTAAAGTAAACACCACTCTGAAGTTCCGTGACCCGTGATACACACCACCATACATACCTTCAGATAAGTAGGGAAGAGGTGAAAGAGCTAGTTAGAGAAAATTTCAAAAGGACCACCATTTGACGGAGAA
>CM054163.1:39305620-39308120 GCA_028751875.1 Rapana venosa
CTCTCTCTTTCTCTCTCTCTCTCTCTTTCTCTCTCTCTCTCTTTCTGTCTTTCTCAGTCTCTCTCTGTCTCTCTCTCTTTCTCCCTCTCCCTCTCTCTTTCTCTCTCTCTCTCTTTCTCTCTCTCTCTTTCTCTCTCTCTCTCACCCTATCCAGTCGAGTAAAGCATTTATACTGGTTCCCCCCCCACCCCCCGCCCCCGTCTCTGGAAAAGCCGAGGGCTTTTTCAGTATAATTAACATCCCAATCTTATGTGCTTACAATTTCCCCTTTTCTATCACTCCCTCTCTGTCTGTCTGTCTGTCTATCTCTCTCGTGCTTGTTTTGTCCCTAACCAGCCCATTCTCTAACCTTTTTTTTTAAAGCGAATCTGAAAATATTCTTTTATGAACTTTTCAATGAGCTGCCCTGAAGTGGAAACGTGTCGGCTGAGGCCAGCGGTCAGACGTTCTGCAGAGTGACAAGCACAGGAGAAGACCTGGCACTACACACTCCTCCCAGTGCTAGCAAAAGAAGGAAATATTGGCCTGTTTATGTCTGTCCTTATTTTTGCCCTTGTAATCACAACAATGTTGCGTCATAGTTCTGTAGATAATATCATCTTAGCGTTACATCATGCCTATGTTTGTTTGTTGTAAAACAAATAAGAGCAAGAAAGTTTCTGACAGTTTTGACAAGTTTGTGGGCGTTGTCTATATGTTTTCATTGTCGATTTTACATCGTAATGTGTGTGTATAAGTGTGCGTAAGCGCGCGTGCGTGTGTATTTGTGTGTTTGTGTGTGTGTGTGTGTTTCTGCTTCTCCTCTTTCTCTGTGTTTTTTCTGTCTCTCTCTCTCCCTCTCTCTGTCCCTCCCTCTCCTTCTCTCTCCTGCCTCCCTTCCCTCTTTCTTCGTTTCCTGTTGGTAAAATCGTGTGTATCCAATTTCTTACATGCGGGATTACAATCACAGCAGTTCTAAGCTACAGATTTGTCAAGACTTTAAGTTTGATGTACACCTGCATTTCATCAAAACTAATGATAGAAAGGTAGGTGACATTTCCCACACACCTGCGGCCATTCTCTGCCTGCTGGCTTTTGGGTTTTTTCATGTTATTTCTTCCATGTTTATGCTATCGGTCACCTGAGAAATGTACGCAGGTAACATGACACTCCTTGAGTGATTTTAGCACTCTCAGAACTGTACGGAACAGGCATGATGGTTATGTGTGACTGAGGCTGGTGTAGGTGAGGTGCAGGTGACAGACAGACAGACAGACAGACAGGTGGGTTGACATCATCAATAGCTGAAGGTGGGTGAAGAGGAAGGAGAGAGTCGGTGAGAGTGGTCCTGTCTTGTAAGTAATCTGTACCGTGTAGTGGAAAGTTACATCCGGTAGTATTGGCGTTTTGCTGTCGGTCTGGTCTTTGTTTTGTTTATTATTTCGTCGTTGTTGATATATTCTATTTACTGGTCTTCCTGTCCTCATTCTGTGCATATCTGTGTGTGTTTGTTTCTGTGTGTTTTTCTCACTGTCTCTTTGCTCTGTCTGTGTCCTTTTCTCACCATCTGTCTGTCTGTCTGTCTCTTTGTTTCTCTGTCTATGTGCGTGTCTGTGTTTGTGTGTGTGTGTTGTGTGTGTGTGTGTGTTTCTTCTTTGACTGTCTCTCTCTGTCTGTAACTCTCTCTCTGCCTCTCTTTTGTCAATATCTGACTACTCTCTCCCTCCCCCTCTCTCTGTGTGTCTGTCTCTCTGTCCCTGCTCTTTGTTCTCTGCCTCTCTATCACTGTCTCTCTGTCTCTGTCTGCTGCCTGCCTGCCTGTCAGTCTGTCTGTCTCTGTCTCTTTCTGTCTCTCTGTCTGTCTGCCTTCCTGTCTGTCTGTCCTGTCTGTCTCTGGCTCTTTCGTCTCTCTGTCTCTTGTTCTCTGCTCCTGTCTCTTCTGCCTGCCTGTCTGCCTGCCTGTCCGCCTGCTTGTCTGCCTGCCTGTCTGCCTGTATGTCTGCATGTCCTGTCTGCCTGTCTCTCTGTCTGCCTGTCTCTCTGTCTGCCTGTCTGTCTGTCTTCCTGCCTGCCTGCCTGCTTGTATGCATGCATGCCCATCTGTCTGTCTGTATGCCTGCCTGCCTGCCTGTCTGTATCTCTGTCTGTTTGTCTTCCTGCCTGCCTGTCTTTCTTTCTGCCTGTCTGCCTTTCTGTCTGTCTGTCTGTGTGCTTTTGTCGTGTTAGGGGGAAGAGTAGAGAGGAAAGAGATTGCAAAAGAGATAGAGAGACCTATGAGACACACAAGATCATTATCAGACTGGCCGACAGACAGGAAGGAAGAAGAAAAAGACAGACTGACAGACAGACAGACAGACAGACAGACAGACAGACAGACATGCATTCCCAACAGAAAAGACAACAGAGAAGGACCAGAGATACACATATACTTACATGTGGTACTTTGTATGTGCACTTCGATTGAACATCTTCGGACTTTTTGTTTGTCAGCCACCTTATTTGTTTTTTCTCTTTGTTTGTC
>CM054163.1:39320620-39323120 GCA_028751875.1 Rapana venosa
AAAGATGGCAACAAATGCAGACTATCTCAGCCGCGACCTGTTTTTCCAAGTGGGTGGTCAGCTTGATACAGGAGCGAGCAACGCCATTCACTTACAGCTTACACCGCTCTCCCATCACGTAAAGCCCAACACACCCTGCCCTGACTGCTGTGTTTACAGAATGGAAAACAGGACAGAGGCTAAGAGCTGCCGGTGGCTGGTAGTGATGCTGTGTGTGTGTTGGTACCTTCTGAAAGTGGTCCATTATCAGCAGGATGTCTGTCATGTTGCTAGCGAAAGTTTTACTTCTTGGCTTGATTGAAAAGGGACTGATGAATGAAGTGGGAATACCTGAGTAATAGCGTAGTGGTTAGGTTTTAGAAGCTACTCTGGAGGAATCTGAGGGTAAGGGTTTGAGTCTTTGATTTGCTTTGCTGTCCATTACCTTGTGAGGTGGCTTGGATGTTGTTGGTCTGACCACTACACCCTCCATTGCCAACATCACTGAGGTCAGGGGTCTGGGAGGAGGGCTACAGGAGGTGGTAGAACTCAGTAGAGACAGACAGAGAGAGATGGTGAGCCCTGGTGGTGGCATTGCGTGAAACTCCTACCCGTCGAGACATGAGCATGTCTATGATGTAGGAAAGAAAGAATGTAGCTGTTGGGCGTTCCTCAGCCTGATATTGTTGTGGTCACGCACAATATCCACTCTGTCTCAATCACCACACCTTGGAATCACTGTGAAATCGTGAATACCGGATGAGAAGTTTGTGTGTGTGACTGTCTTCAAGTACCCTGCCATAAAGGCAGCCGTATTCCGACTTTACAGGAGTGGGAAAGATCCAAGAATATCAGACTGGGAGACACCCAAAAGCTTTTCTTTCCTATATCGTAGGCATGCTTATGTCATCCACACTTCTTTGACATCATATCGCATTGTATTGTATACCACTTAAAGTCAAGGCAGATTTCTCTGTGTGAAATTCGGGCTGCTCTCCCCGGGGAGAGTGCGTCGCCACAAGAGCAGCGCCACCCATTTTTGTTTCTTTTTCTGTCTGCATATGTATTTGGTATCCTATCAGAATGTATTTTTCTATAGAATTTTGCCAGGGACAACTCTTTTGTTGCATTGGGATGTTTTACGTGCATTTAATGAGTAATGCACACGGGACCTCGGTTTATCGTCTCATTCGAAAGACTATCACCCAGACCACCACTTACGGTCTAGTGGATGGGGGAAAGTTTCGGGAACAAACGGGGTATTAAACCACCACACACTTCCAACAGGACTTTTCGCTTTCTTGACAGGCGCGTTACCTCTAGACCACCGACCACTGAGTCTTCGTCTAGGGCAACTGTCGTTGTCCGTCCTAGCAGTGAAAATGTCAGGGTGGCACATCAGACCCGGGCATGGGAGAGAATGGCTATCTTTCAAGTCTTCCTGGGAAAAAAATGCAGGAAAATGGACCAAGAAAGCAGAACATAGACAAGAAGGAGGAGGTGACAGGAAGAACAGAAACAATGCAGAAACAAAGGGAGGGATAGAAAAGAGGGGATTCCTAGCACAGAATGTCCAGAAAGTGGGGATGCTGATTATACTGACAGGTCCTCGGTATTCCCACAGGAGGTCTACATTCCAAGAATTGCAGAAAATTTTCGGTTTGTTGGTTGATGTATTTTTTGGTTGTTAATGTTGCGGATAGGGGGGGGTTTGTCTGCTTTTTTGTCGTTGGCTTTTTTTAGCACCATAAAAATAGTACGGTACTTACTCCATTGTAAACATCGTTCCTGCCCTAAGTGCATTGCAGTGTTCGTTTGACAGCCAGCTAAGTAACACTCTCCTCTGCTTCTTCTTGTGGAGCTGCCGCACAGAATTGGTGTTTAGCCTCACCTGTCTTTCCGTCCTTCTCTGGGTGCCTGTCTCTGTCTGTGTCTGTTACCAGCTATCCATCTTGAATTGTCCATACCCCACCACCCTTCCCTTCTCTAGCATCTGCTTTCTGATTCTGTCTGTGTTGCTCTGTTGTTATTGTTGTTGTTGTTGTTATCGCCCTCGTCTGTGGCTTCTCAGATTGTGTGTTTGTCTGTATATCTGCCTGTCTAAGTAATCGTACGTGTGTTTGTCTGTGTCTGTCTGTCTGTTTGTCTGTCTGTCTATACCTCTGTCTATTTGTCTGTCTTTCTGTCTGTCTGTCTGTCTCTCTCTATTTCTCCATCCCTCCCTGCCTCCCTCTCTCTCTCTCTCTCTCTCCGTCTGTTTAGATACAAAAAGCTGTTAAGCTTATTCTATTGCCCTCTAGAAATAAATCTTCTTTCTTGTTGTTCTTCTTGTTTGTTCTTGTTCTTGTTCTTCTTCTTCTTCTTCTTCTCTCTCTCTCTCTCTCTCTGCTCCCCTCCATTATCACTTTTAATACCTTGTCTCATTTGTTGCCGGCCATTGAAACTGTTGCTCATGAAGTATTGTGCCGGGTAGTTCAGCTTCCTGTAGCAGGACAGTGTTGAGGTCAGGGTGTGGACAACC
>CM054163.1:39328120-39335620 GCA_028751875.1 Rapana venosa
TGCACTCTGTCTCTCTCCCCGCCCCTGACAACCACAGTTTATTTATTTATTTATTTATTATTATTATTTATTCTTTTATATCGAGGATAATGGAATAAGCACTTATGCATTTTTTTACATCCAGTCCCCGTATGTATGCGGTTTTGCAAATTCTGTCATCCGTTCCCACCAGCACACAGTCGCCTACTCTTTCGAAAAGCGGAACAGGATTTAACGTGTGCGCAAGATGTTCTGCATGCGTTCGCACACGGGGCCTCGGTTTATAATCTCCTCCTCTTTTGATACTGGAAGTACACACTGGAGGAAAAGCTCTGCGCCCATGGCTGTTTTTAAACACTTCGCCATATAGGTAGCCGTTTTGTGTCTTCAGATGGATTTTTGGTGTGTGTCTTACAGTGGGAAAAAAGCCCCCAGACGGTTGTGGTAAGAGTGTGTCATGGCTGAAGGCAAAGTGGACATGTTGCCGAGCATAACAATGATAATGTTGCTGTGGGTCTTGGACCAGGAGGCAGGTCACCTTGACCTCTATCCCGTCATGCCTGCCTTAGTTAAGTTCATGCACTTGTTTCTCTTCTGCAGTCTGTTTTCCCCCTTCCCCCCCCACTTCCCCCCCCCCCCCCCCCATCTTTCTCTCTACTCTCTCTCTCTCTCTCTCTTTCTCTCTCATCTCTTTCTCTCTCTCTCTTTCTCTCTCTATCTCTTTCTCTCTTTCTCTCTCTGTGTCTTTCTCTCTCTCTGTCTCTTTCTCTCTCTTTCGCTCTCTCTCTTCTTTTCACTCTCTCCTCTTTCTCTCTCTCTCTTTTCTATCTCTTCTCTCTCTCTACAACGTGAGGGGACGAGAACTGAACGGGTGTGCTGTTAGTAAGCTGCTACAAATTTTGCATTTTAGCTTCAAAATGTCAGTTACTGGCCTTACCAGCAACTGTAATAACAACTTTAAACGCCTGCTGTCGACAACGTCGTATCGAGTTGAAAGTCGCAGGGAGAGCGGCAGCGTTGTGTTCGTCTTGCGAATGAAGCCAGCGACAAGTCAGTGTCAACAGAAATGGGACCCAGTTGAACTGTAACTTGTCCCGAGTTCAGTACTATCGCAGAAGAAACCCCATGTCAATACGTCGCGATGTCCAAAAAGCAGACAAACACGAAAGAAAGACAGGCAAGTCGCCAATGTGACAATGACGTGTCTTGGATAGAGCCGGTCTTTTCTGTGTTAACATGACTCCCTGTCATGTGGATATACAGAAGAAACAACCAGTGTGTACACAGAACTGTGTGTCAGCAGTGAATTGAATGCCTCGCCACACCAGATTTCACTATGATTCAATTGTGACAGCAAGATGTCGTGTGTTCTTTCTGAGGCGTTGATGTGCAGGAAGAGACTGACGTTGCTGCACAGTGGATGACTCTGATACTGTATTGTAAACAGTAAGTGTGCTACTCTAACTGACAAACGTTGTGCAGCGTCGATTAGGGACAGCAGAGAAACACACGGTTTCGAAAGGTGGTGGTACATAGTTCAGGCGATCAAAACATTGTGATGTGGAATCAGATGACATCACCCTGGAATACTTTTGGAATGGAGATCCTGGGGAATCTAAGTGTGTGTTCTGGTAACATCAAGCAAGAGAGAAAACATGTTGCCAGAAGAAACGTGTCAGGCTTGCCAGACTTCGTAAAGGGAAGCGGTGTACTAACACAACCGACGCAGGGGCAGTGCGCGAGTCTGAGCAGGAGTTACATCATCTTCGGGACCTGATCCGGTCTCTCACATGGCTGACTTCGCTGGCTGTAGACTGGAAAAGGAAAGGCTGTTTAAAATTGAGACACTTGAGACACAGACAATAATGTATCGAATCTTGATGTACATACCACTACTGCCATGGTTCCATGTCATTGTAATCGCGTTCGCGTTCGTATACGTTGTTACCGCGCCGCAGCGCTATATGGCTTGATTGCTAAATAGCAATAATTTGTCATTGCTCTCTCTGTCTGTCTCTCTCTGTCTGCTCTCTCATCTTCTCTCTCTGTCTCTCTGTCTCTCTCTCTCCATCCTCTCTCCTTCTGCTGTCTTCTCTCTTCTCTGTTTTTCCTTCTCTCCTCTCTTTTCTCTCTTCTCTTTCTCTCTCTCTCTCTGTCTCTTTCTCTCTTTCGCTCTTTCTCTCTCTTTCTCACTCTTTTATCTTCACTCTTTTCTCTCTCTCTCTCTTTCTCTATCTCTCTCTCTTTCTCTCTCTCTCTCTCTCTCTATCTATTATCTATCTATCTATCTATCTATCTATCTGTATGCCTCTCTCCCGTTCTCTCCATATCTTTATCTGAAGATTTGTTTACATTTATTCTTGCGCCCCTCCATTTTTGCATTTCTCTCTTTTCTGTCTCTCTGTCTGGACTGTCGTTGTCTATCTATATCTCCCCTCCACCCCTTCTCTCCCCCCCCCCCCACTCTCTCTCTCTTCTTCTCTTCCTCCTCCGCTCACAGTCTTTTTATTTGTTCCCTTTTGATGCAGCTCTTAGCGATGAAATATTATTAATTTTTATCGTCGCGGGTGCCTGAGGTTCTTCAGCACTGTAATGTGGAAGAGGTTGTTTAGAAAACACACAGGCTGGCTTTACGTGCGCCTCCTCCTCTTCCCTGTTGTGTACATTTCCATTTGCTTAGAAGTTTAATTACTTCAGGTTTATTCCTCCCCTCTCTCCACTCCTCTCCCCTTCCCTCTGCCTTGCCCAAGACCTATATTTCATGCTGGGAGCCTCTGTATCTCAACAATATCTATCCTGTTAACAGATATCACGCTTTGAAGTGTTCTGCTGTTGCACAATATTAAACACGGCATTCCACAGGAAACGGATACATGAGAAACGGAACTGGGCTATTATTGCAGGATACTGAACATCATACACACAGACACACATACACACAGGTAGACAGGCAGACAGACAGAGAGGCAGATAAAGAGACATTCAAACACAGCAGAATATAATAGAACCGAACAAAGGGAGAAAAATCGGTAATTTTAACATTTTGAAAACATGGATTATTATATTCAGAGTAAGGACAAACGCAGATACCAGTATTGCCGTTACAAAAAATAAACAATTGTAAAACAAAAAGTGAACGGGAAAATAATGCTCTAATCAATTTTCTCTCGCTAAAGAATTCTGAGAACGCATAAACCGTTCAGATTTTTTGTTAAATCTTCTATTCACAAGCAAGCAATGTTATTCGAGATAAAAGCATAGCCCTGACGAAAATAACGCTCACAAAGTTTACACACACACACAAACACACAAACACACACACCACACGGGCACACACACGGGCACACACACACACACACACACACACACAAACACACACACACAGAGACACGGAGACACACAATGACACACACACAAGACACGGAGACACAGACAATGGCACACACACAAAGACACAGGCACACAGACACACATAAAAGACGGACCACACACAGCCTCTCTCTCTCTCTCTCTCTTCTCTCTCCTCTCTCTCTCTTCTCTCTCTATCTCTCTTTCACACAAACACACACACGCACACACACACACACTATCAGATTTTGAAACAACACTGTCCTGACATTCATGAACATTCCTTGGACAATGTTTTCAGCAACAATATATTGCTATGTGAAATCGCGTTGGTGTTAAAGCAATGTCCCGTTAGTAATCTCCTGTAGCATAATTATGTGATGTCATTCAACAGACTGCCTTTCCAAGGCAGGGACATTTGCCCCTCTGTCTCTTATCTCAGAACAGTTGTGGTTGAGTTTTGATGGTGTTATCAATTCTTTTCTTTATTGTTTGTACTGTGGTACTAATTACATGGCTTTGTTGGTAGTTAACAGTTGCATTGTTCACATTATTTTCCTATAGTTCAACCGCCTCCCTTCTGCCCCCCCCCCCCCCCCCCCCCCTCGTCTCTGTGAGCCAATACCTTATTGTAAGACATCAATCAGAACATACACAGCACCCCGAGCACCACACACTACCCACACCACACACCGCACCCACCAACACACACACGCACGCACTCACACACACACACACCCACACACACACCCCACGCACTCACTGACACAGCACAACTCACTAGTAAGACACATCACATCGAAACATACACAGACACACCAATTCACACACACACACACACACACACTACCACACATACATACGCACGCTACGCACTCACACAACACCACACACACACTCACACACACACATACACACGCACACACTCACACACACCACTCACACGCACACACACACACACTCACACACACACACTCACACACACACACACTCACACACACATGCCACTCACACCACGCACTCACACACACACACTCACACTCACACACCACACACACACACACACACACACACACACACACACACACACACGAACGCGCACGTGCACTCTAACTACTTCAGCACCCGACCCTTAGAGTGAAAGAAAAACAGAACAGAACGCAGTGCAGGACAAAAGAAGGGAAGCAGCTAGAAAACGTGTTCCTGCTTCATCAACACAGACACAGCCAAGCCAGCCCCCAACGTTCAGAGCAAAGGTTCGCTTCCTGGAGAACTGCACCGCAGGAACAAGACAAGAGACACACAGTGATATAAAAAACCCACCAAAATAAACCTACCAAAACAAACACAAAAGTTCTGAGCAAAAACAAAATAGATACAGAAAGAAAACTAATGTGCATGTTCAGGGACATCCGCACATACACAGAATCATGTCACAGAGAAAAAGGAAAGAGAAAGAGACAGAAAGATAGAGAGACAGAGAGACAGAGAGAGAGAGAAAGAGAGAGAGGGATAGAGAGAGTGAGAGACAGACAGACAGACAGACAGAGACAGACAGAAATTTAAGTTAATTTAATTTAATTTATTTGTTCTTTTATTTCGAGGATAATAGAATACGCACTCATGTGCTTTTTTCATCCAGTCTCCGTGTGTATGCAGTTTTGTCAATTTTGTCATCCGTTTTCACCGGCACACAAGGGCCTACTCTTTCGAAAAGCAGAACGGGTTTTAACGTGTGCGCAAGATGTTCTGCGTGCGTTCGCACATGGGGCTTTGATTTCTAGTCTCATCTGAAGGACTTTTGGGGAGAGTGGAGTCTGCACTGATGTTAACTCCAAAGGAAAAATTCTCTTGAACGAGAATCGAACCCGGGTCAGCAGATCACGAAAACATCAATGTAACCACCAGGCTATCCTGTCCCCATGGAGAGAGATGGAGGGGGAGAGAGAGAGAGAGAGAGAGAGAGAGAGGGGGGGGTGAAGGGAGGAGCTGCAACAAGAGATAACAAAGACTGACAGTCAGACAGGAAAAAAGGAAGGGAAAACAAACTGGTCAACAAATGACACAACCAAACCAAACCAAAACAGAAACCGAAGTGCTGAACTCAAGAAACAGAGTGTGTGGTGAGGGGGTGGGGTCGGGGTGGGGGTGGGGCGGGTGGGAGTAAGGGGATAGGTGGGGGTGTAACATAAACTTCTAAATCAAAAACAAAGCAAAGCCCCCCAACGCCCCCACACTAAATGAGTTTTCCGGATGTGGCCTCACTTTATCGTCACACCCGAAAGACTAGAACCCAGACCACAGCTCCAGGTGTAGTAGATGGGGGCAAAGTTGGCGTTCAGAAGAGGATCCAGCTTTTGCTTTCTAGACAATGTTATTACCTCTATACCATCAGTTCACCCATCCTGTGTGCACTACAAAATAACAACCACAACTATAGCCAAGAAGATTTTAAAAAACAACTACTAGACGCACCAGACACAGGAGAGGAGAGAGAGCTGGCTTTCTGTCAGCAGCAGAAGGCAACACTGTTCTCCGGGCAGAACTAATGTTTACCTGGCCACAAGGGCCCTGCCACTTGAACCTGCACACAGAGACACAGAGAGACAGACAGACAGACAGACAGACAGAGAGAGACAGAAAGACAGACACAGAGAGACAGAGAAACAGAGACAGACAGACAGAGAGAGACAGACAGACAGACAGTCAGAGAGAGAGACAGACAGAGTGAGAGAGAGACAGACAGAGAGAGAGAGACCAACAGAGAGAGAGAGACAGACAGAGAGAGACAGACAGACAGGGAGAGAAACAAACAGACAGAGAGAGAGAGAGAGAGAGAGAGAGAGAGAGAGAGAGAGAGAGGACAGACAGACAGACAGACACAGAGAGAGACAGAGAGAGAGAGAGACAGACAGACAGACAGAGAGAGACAGACAGACAGTCAGAGAGAGAGACAGACACAGAGAGAGACAGACACGGAGAGAGAGACAGACAGACAGACAGACACAGAGAGACAGACAGAGACACAGACAGACAGAGAGACAAACAGACACAGAGAGAGAGACAGACAGACAGACAGAGAGACAGACAGACAGACAGACAGACAAGGCAGAGAGAGAGAGACTGAGAGAGAGACAGAGAGAGAGACAGAGAGAGAGGCAGAGAGAGACACAAAGAGAGACACAGAGAGAGACAGAGGTAGAGAAAAGAGAGAGAGGCAGGCAGGCAGATACAGACAGATTCAGGCAGAGAAATCTGCAGTGACTGAAAGTTGTATGCAATACAACACACCACACAATACAATGTAATAAATACAATACCAAACAATGCAATAATAATATAGTACAATACCACACAGCACAATGTAATACAACACAGTGCCCCACAATACAATAATGTGGTACAATACATACAATACAATACAATACCACACAGTGCCATACACTCCACTCCACGATAGACACATGCATATCGATACAAAAAAGCATACATGCATATATATATATAATAAGTATAAAATAATAAAATATATATATATATATATATATATATATACATAAATACATACTGCAACACATTTAATATTAGTATACAACAGACAGACTTTGCACTCTACTACAATACAACACATCACAACATAAGATAATCATCACAAATTCCCCACTAGCTTTCAGCGCTCCATTCTCCATTCGGAAAGCCCTAAGCCGCTTTACCCGCGCTTTAACTTTTCCAAAAGCACTCTGCACTGCAAAAGGAGTGTCGCTCTCCTTCCTCCCTTCCTTCTCCTTCTTCCTTCATTCCAGCAGACCACCCACTAGCAGCTCTAACGGCTCTCCATAGTTGAAAGACGAAACAGCGGCGCGGACAACAGCGTTTGCCTTCAGTTCTGTGTGGCCATGAGGTCGTGGGTTCGATTCCCGACAGCTGTGTCTGGTGCATGAAGAGCGGGGATGTTTGCCATCACCTAGTGAACTTGGAACGCAGACCTGCCAGGGATTCACTTTTCTTCATTTTAAAAATTTTATTCATTCTTTTATTTCGAGGAAAATGGAATAAGCACTCATGAGATTTTATTTTACGTCCAGTCCCCATGTGTATGCACTTTTGTCATCTGCTCCCACTGGCGTACTCTTACGAAGAATGAGACAGGATTTAACGTGTGCGCAAGATGTT
>CM054163.1:39340620-39358120 GCA_028751875.1 Rapana venosa
TTCTCATCATCACAATTCTTCTTCTAGATAGCGGTGGTAGCTAGGTGGGTCATTCCCTAGTTGATCACCCAGGGGGTCACCCGGAATATGCACTGTGATGGCTCATCACACCGGCAATCATTTGAGCTGTCTGTACACACTGAATAAGAAATGTGTGTTTATGACTGTTTTCATGTTCCTCACCCATATAGGCATCATTCTCCGACTTAGAGGATTTTGCTAAGTTTTAAAACACGAAACCGAATTAACCTGTCATTAATCCATTATTTCAACAGCTTACAGAAAAAGTGGCCTTTCATAGCATTTAGTTTAATTTTGCTGTTTTTACACTCCTTTTCTCTCATTTTGCTTTAAGATCAAAGCAAACACATCTAAAATCTCCGTGTTTTTGCTTACAAGGTACAAATAACAACAACAACCACAACAATAATAATAATAATAATAATAATAATAATAATAAATGGAATTTATATCGCGCTATATCTTGCAAAAACAAACCAAAGCGCTTGCATTTATTTACTCTTACACATGCAACAAGTTATTATTGCTAGTTTTTACAAATCTAAATGTGCACACACGCATGCGCACACATACACCATCACAACACACACACACACACACACACACACACCACCACACACACACAACACACACACACCACACACACACACACACACACACACACACACACACACACACTTGTGCACTTAGTAGGGTGATGGGTTTTGGTTGTTGAGGGGAGGGCAGAAATGAGATGAAACGAGGGGAGAATCTAAGGTCTGGGAATAAATGTCTTGCGGATGATTTAAAATGTTCGAAGTAGACTTTGGGGAAGAGAGACAGAAAGGGAGGTCATTCCAGACGATGGACCAGAAATAGGAAAAAATGTATTTTTACTTGTTTGTTGTCTGTTTTTGCTAGCGTATTTCAGCGTTTATTACTGTTCACTTTTATCGCGTTTAAATCTGTGTGGGACCCCTCGCCCCCCCCCCCTCCCACCTAATTTGCCACTGGACTGGGGGGGGGGGGGGGGGGCATAAGATCATGGCTGGGCCTCTTATTCGTGATATGACGGTTACTGGGGGCCTGAGTTCGAGTCGACAGTCAGCTCGAGATATTTTACCTGTAATCAACATTGTTACTGGTTCCATTGTGAATCAGTGGTCTAGAGGTAACGCGCCTGTCTAGAAAGCGAAAAGTCCGGGTCGGAAGTGCGCGGTGGTTCGAATCCCGTTTGGGCCTAAATCTTCCCCCCCCCCCCCCCCCCCCCTCTATTAGACCATGAGCGGTGGTCTGGGTGCTGGTCTTTTGGATGAGACGATAAACCGAAGTCCCGTGTATTACACAAAATTATTTAGCGCACGTAAAAGAACCCTCGGCAACAAGAGAGTTGTCCCTGGCAAAATTATGTAGAAGAAAGCCATTCTGATAGGGAAACAAATACAGTTGCAGACTGGACAAAAATGGGTGGCGCTGCTCTTGTGGCGACACGCTCTCCCTGGGGAGAGCAGCCCGAATTTCTCGCAGAGAAATCTGCTGTGACTTAAAGTGGTATAACATTTTAAAAAATAAGGAAGAAGTGAAAATAGTTTGTTTACTCGTTTTTTGTTGAGATCAAGTTCAACATTTTCAAGCATTTTAATTTTCCTCCCGTTTAATCAGTATATTGTATATCTTTTTACCATTCGCATTTGACATTTTCGATCTTCCGTATGCGCTTACCATTTTTATGCTAGGAAAATCTGGTTGAATACGCATTACAAGTTGTTGGTTTATTTCCTCTTCTCTTCTCTTGTCTTTGTCTTTTCTCGTTCTTGTTCCACGTGCAACTAGGTCTGGTTCCTGATGCAGCTTTGAACACACTGCACACACGCAGCGGACGGGAGAAAAAACGACAGTTGTAACTAACAGTTCAGTGCAGTCACTACAAACTGACATCAGTGAGCATGTAAGATTTTTTTTAAAGAATCATAAATGATAATGCATGACGTGCAGTTTTTAAGTTTAGCCAACTCTTACTGTTTCCTTCATTTTGTCTCTCTATCTAGGTCTCGTGTGACAGACAGCCAGACAGAGGGACAGTCAGACAGACATCCAGACAGAGGGACAGTCAGACTTACAGACAAAGGGACAGTCAGACAGACAGACAGACAGACAGACAGACAGAGCCAGAGATGTTGACAGATAGATGCATAGAAAGATAAATAAATAGATAGACACACAGACAGATAGATAGATAGATAGATAGACAGACAGACAGACAGACAGACAGACAGAAGACAGACAGATAGATAGATAGATACATAGATAGATAGATGGATGGATAGAAGATAGAATGATAGAGAGAGAGAGATGTTGACAGATAGATGCGTAGATAGAAAGATGGATAAAAAGATAGATAGAAATAGAGAGAGAGACAGTAACAACAAAGTCAAGTGGAAAAGAGAAACAAACAAAAAAAACCCAAAGAAGGGAACAATAAAGGAAATGTGTTTTGCCTCCAAGGATGGGTTTTCTTTCACGCTCAATTTCATCCTGATTTTAAAACAAATGGCATTTACAGCATGTTGCCATTTCTACCAAAAAATGTAAGGTAATAATTATGAAATCTAATAAAATGAAATGAGATGAAATAAGAACAGATGAAATAAGTTTAAGTAAAAACAACAACAAAAAGATATGTCACGAAGTTGGAGGAATAAGATAATGTAAGATACAAATGCGGGCGGGAAAACCTAGTGGTTAGAACATTGCGCTCGCAATCTGACAACCCGGGTTCGATTCCCGTTCAAGGGGATATTTTCCCCAGAAGTTAACATCAGTGCAGACTCCACTCTCCCCAAAAGTCCTTCGGATGAGACTATAAACCGAGGCCCCGTGTGCGAACGCACGCAGAACATCTTGCTCACACGTTAAATCCTGTTCCGCTTTTCGGAAGAGTAGGCCCTTGTGTGCCGGTGGGAACAGATGACAGAATTCACAAAACCACATACACATGGGGACTGGATGTAAAAAAGCACATAAGTGTTTATTCCATTATCCTCGATATAAAAGAATAAAATAACTATATTAATTAATTAATTTTAAAAATGCATAAATAAATAAAACCAAACCAACCAAGCCAAATTTAAAACTACACGCAAATAAACGAAACGACAAAAATGGAAGCGAAACTAGAGAACACTAAGCTAAACTAACTTAACCTAAACCAACAAAACAAAACTCAACAAAACTCAACTCAGCTCATTTCAACTCTACTCAACTCAACTCAGTCGCAGTCATTGAGTTTCGTGGCAAGTGTGAGTTTTGTATTATGCACGTTTTATTTATTTTTTATTTATTTTTTATTTATTCTTTTATATTGAGGACAATGGAATAAGCACTCATGTGCTTTTTACATCTAGTACCCGTGTGTATGCGGTTTTGTAAATTTTGTCATCTGTTCCCACCGGCACACAATGGCTTACTCTTTCAAAAAGCGGAAAAGGATTTAACGTGTGCATGCGTTCGCACGCGGGACCTCTGTTTATAGTCTCATCCGAAGGAACAATAATCTGCGTTTAATAGTGCGTTTGCATCTGCGTGCATATGTATTCGCACGGGTGTGTGTATATGTGTGTGAGTGTGTACGTGCGTGCGTGCTCGCACGCGCGTGCGCGCGTGTTGAATGAGACATGAACCAGTAAAATAAAGAGATGTTGATAATGTTGTTAGTAGTGTTATTGTTGTCCTTGATCTTGCTGTTGTCATCGTCGTCGTTGTTGATGTTGTTATTGTTGCTGTTGTTGTTGTTGTTATTGATGCTGTCGCTGCTGCTGTTGATGTTGTTGTTATTGTTGCTGTTGTAGTTGTTGATGATGCTGTCGCTGCTGCTGTTGATGTTGTTGTTATTGTTGCTGTTGTAGTTGTTGATGATGCTGTCGCTGCTGCTGTTGTTGTTGTTGTTATTGATGCTGTCGCTGCTGCTGTTGAGCATTCTAAGCTACACCCCCTACGGTCACCCAGAACATGCACTCTGAATCACTCACCCCACCTGGGAATCACTGTGAGATTGAAGATACACACAGCATGAAAAGTTTGCGTGTACGATTGTTTTCTCTCTCTCCAAATACCTCACCATACAGGCAGCCACACTTTGACTTCAGAGGATTTTTTTTCTCCTGTAATACGAATTCGTTATACTAAGAAGCTTGTCGTTGATAAAGACAACCTAGATATAATAACATCCCAAACCACAACACATTTTAATGTCTGCTTCCGCACCTCGCTCACCCCAAAAACTGAGAAAAGCTTTTAACCTGGTACACGGTAAATTAGATAAGTACAATGGAATTACAGCAGAGAGATTGCGTACAGGAAGACAAAATAAAACAAAGAAAGGGGTAATGAAGGGGAATGAAATGAATAAGAATGAAACTGAGGACGGGCAGAAACAAAGAAAAAACACAGGTTGAGGTGACAATTTGATTACGCACCGTTATGTTCAGATGCAAACTGCAAAAGGTGATCTCATTGCGGGAGATAGACGGAGTACATGAGGCGAAGAAGTAGAAAGAAAGACAGGAAAAAGGGAAGGAAGAATTGTAGGTGTAGCTGTAGTTGGTTGGACGAGTGGAAGGTGGATACGTGGATTTTGCTTTTTGTCGATTCTGCCTGTCTGTCTGTCTGTCTGTCTGTCTGTCTGTGTCTGTCTGTCTGTCTGTCTGTCTGCCTGTCTCTCTCTCTCTCTCTCTCTCTCTCTCTCTCTCTCTCTCTCTCTCTCTCTCTTTCTCTTTCCCTCTCCTAGACTCTCTCTCAGCCTCTGTGTCTCTCTCTGTCTCTCTCTCTCTCTGTATCTCTCTCTATTTTGTGCCCAGTCCCCACCCCACTGTCCCCTTGTGAATGGGTATATTTGCTTAACACAATAAACCTTTGTCATTGTCTCTGTATCTCTCTCTCTCTCTGTCTCTCTGTTTCTCTCTCTGTATCTCTTTGTATCTGTCTCTCTCTGCCTCTTTGTCTCTCTCTGTCTCTATCTCTCTGTTTCTATCTCTCTCTCTGTCTCTTTTATCTCTGTCTCTGTCTTTCTCTCTTTTTCTCTGTCTCTGTCTTTGTCTCTGTCTCTCTCTGTTTAATCCTCTCACAGACACACGTTAAAGCTTTTCGGAAAAGTAGGTTGTCATTGCCAGTAGAAAAGGATAATAAAATTGACAAAAATGCATGCACACGGGGACTAGATATAAAGAAAGCACATGAATGCTTATTGTATTAACCTCCAAACTAAAGGAGTAAACAAATTAGTAAATAGATAAATTGTACTTTCTGTTGTTCAACTGTTGAAGCATTAGCTGAAAACATTATGATCGATGTGTTCAATGATGTGCTATTGATTTGTTATGTATTATGAGAGTAATGCGACAGACTTTATTTTTGATATGTTTTAAAGCGCGTTGTGCTGCCCTTTTTTATGGGAAAGAAAGCGCTTGAGAAATGTTCATCATTCTTCTTCTGATCTTCTTCGTAATAGTAGTAGTAGTAGGAGTAGGAGTAGTAGTAATAGTAGTGGCAGCAGCATTATCGTCATCATCATCATCATCATCATCATCGTCGTCGTCGTCGTCGTCGTCGTCATCGTCATAATTATGATGATGACGACGACGACGACGATGATGATGATGATTATCATCATCATCATCATCATCATCATCATCATTATTATTATTATTATTATTATTATTATATCATCATTATTATTATTATCATCATTATTATTATGCTTGTGGATCTCTTTCTTTTCCCCTTTTGCTTTTGATAGTTTTTATTGTTATCGAGGACTAGGTGTAACAGAAAGCTGTTGTCATGCCTACCTTTTCTTCTTAAATCAAAATGGATTCAATTAAGACTAATTCTCTGTCTGTCTTTTTTTCCCTTTTTTGTGGTTTGTTTCGTTTACGTTTCTATCTTTTTTGTTTCTCTGAGGGTTTTTTTCTGCCTGTGCGCCTGGGATCTTTCTGTCTTTTTTTTCAGTTTGTTACGTTATCTTTTCTCTCTTTCTCAAATCTTTCTTCCTTTTTCCTGTCCCTCCGTGTCTGTGTCTCTGTCTCACAATGTCTCTGTCTCTGTGTGTAGCACTCTCTGTCTCTTTTCTTCTCTCTCTCTGTGCCTATCTCTGTATCTATCTCTGTCTGCCTTGTCTGTTCCCCACCCTCTTTCTCTCCCTCCCTCTCTCTTTCTCTCCTCTCTCCCTCCCTCTTTCTCTCACCCTCTCTCTCTGTCCTCTCTCTTTACACCTCCCTCCCTCCCTCCCTCTCTCACTCTCTCTCCCTCCCCCTTCTCTCTTTCTCTCTCTCTCCCCTCCTTCTCTCTCTTCTCTCACATCTCTCTCTCTCCTCTCCCTCTTTCTACCTCCCTCTCTCCCTCCCTCCGCATCTCTCTCTTTCTTTTTATAATACCCTCATGATTAAAGACACATCGGCTGCAGACAGGAGAGAGGCTTATTCCAGACTGGTCACTCGCCTGTCCAGTCTGCCCCTCCTGCCGTTCCTGAACCTGCACGGACATTGACCGCTCCTGGAGGAGAGGTCAGCGCTACTTTACCTTGCCGTTAATTAAGTGCAGAGATGGTCAGCAGGGAGCAGGGTAGCTCAGTGGTCAGAACGCTGAACTCGTTGTCTGATGGCATATGTGGGCGTGAGTTGGAATCTGAGGTCGGGATAGCCTGGAGGTTGTTAGAGTGATGCGCATTGCGCTCGTGATTTGCTGACCCGGGTTCGAATCTCGTTCAAGAGGATTTTTCCTCTGGAGTTAACATTAGTGCTGACTCCACTCTCCCCAAAAGTCCTTCGGATGAGTGTAAACCGAGGTCGCGTGTGTGAACGCACGCAGAACATCTTGCGCACACGTTAAAACCCTTTTCGCTTTTTGGAAGAGTAGGCCATTGTATGCCGGTGGAAACGGATGACGAAATTTACAAAACTGCATACACACGGGGTAAAGGTAAAGGTAAAGGAGTCCCATAACCTATAAGGTCGTAGGGGAGCGAGGCGTCAGAGACCTCACTTCTCTAGGGGCCAGCATATTGAGGGCGGCGCCCATCTCCTCTCCCTCGCTGCTTTACCTTCCCTGACCCTAAAGAGGGCAGGTACCCATTTACAGCTGGGTGAACTGGGGGGAACTGTACTGAAGCCAAGGCGCGCAAACGGTCATCCATCCAAGTGGTAATCACACTCGACGCTGCTTAACTTGGCTGGGGGAAAGCGAGTGCTCTGACCACTGAGCTATCCCGTCCACTCTGACGCCTCTGACGGGGACTAGATGTAAAAAAGCTTATGAGAGCTTATTCTATTATTTTCGAAATAAAAGAAATCTCTGCTGAGGTACCATCAGAGGTGTTTCTGTTATTGCACTGCAGTTAGCATTGGAGCTGAAAGCTGTCTTGTAAAAGTCCTTTGGATGATATGACAGTCAGTCCAGGTATCTTACACACACCTGTGCAGAACATCTTACACATACAACTCCGCAGTCCACCTATGGCAACATTTTGCGTATGCGACAGTTTTTTCCCACCGTATAGTTAGCCGCAATCCGACTTCAGGGTTACACAGAAGTTAAAATCCCATCCACAAGTAACCCAGGTGTGGCAAATTGGATGATTGACACGGACATACCCAGCATGCACATTGAGGTCAGGAGAAGATGGGCTCCGCCAGGGCCAACTTACCCACGGCACACTGAAGGATTCAGTGCACTCTCTCTCCCCTCCTCCCTCTCCCTCCTCCCCCACGCAACAACTCTTTTAAGGAGAGAAGAAGGAAGCGAAAGCAGGATGGAAATAGTCCGTCAGTTCCAGTTGTGCGTGTATGGAGCTTCTGCGTAAGAAGCGGTGGTTAAGGAATAGTGTGTCTGTGTCTTCGTGTCCAGTCCTATGATTGTTTGCAAACGTTCTCAAAGTGTGTCGTGTCTCTGTCCTAGGTCATGCCTGTCTGTCCTTGTCTTTGTCTACTGCCTGTCTGTCTGTCTGTCCGTCTCTGTGTTTATCTGTTTGTCTCTCTCTCTCTCTCTGTCCCTGTATTTGTCAATGTCTATCTCTGTCTGTCTGTCTTTGTGTCTGTCTGCCTCAGTGTCTATCTGTCTGTCTGTCTGTCTGTCTCTCTGTTCCTGTATTTGTCAATGTCTGTTTCTGTCTGTCTGTCTCTGTGTCTGTCTGCCTCTGTCTGTCTATCTCTGTCCTTGTATTTGTCAATGTCTGTCTCTGTCTGTTTGTCTGTCTCTGTGTCTGTCTCTGTGTATATCTGTCTGTCTGTCTGTCTCTCTGTTCCTGTATTTGTCAATGTCTGTTTTTGTCTGTCTGTCTCTGTGTCTGTCTGCCTCTGTCTGTCTATCTCTGTCCTTGTATTTGTCAATGTCTGTCTCTGTCTGTTTGTCTGTCTCTGTCTCTGTCTGTCTCTTTCTGTCTGTATCTGTCTCTGTCTGTCTGTCCCTGACTTTGTGTCCTTGACTTTGTCTCTGTCTGTTTCTGTCTGTATCTCTGTCTGCCTGTCTGTCTGTCTGTCCCTGTTTTTGTCTGTTGTGTCTCTGTCTCTGTTTGTCTGCCTGTTTCTATCTCTGTCTATCTGTCCCTGTTTTTGTCTCTGTGTCTGTCTGTATCTCTCTCTGTCTCTGTCTGTCTGCCTGTTTGTCTGTCTCTGTCTGTCTCTCTCTCTCTCTCTGTTTGTCTCTCTCTGTCCCTGTCTGTCTGTCTATCTGTCTCTGCCTATGTCTCTCTCTGTCTCTCTCTGTCTCTGTCTCTCTGGCTCTCAGAAGCATGTGAAGTCAAGGAGGCGAACTTCCACACCTTGTTTACTTACATCATCCTCTTCTTCTTCACTTCCTCACACACAAACTGGGCAGTTCCCTGCACTTATAATAATAATAATAATAATAATAATAATAATAATAATAATAATAATAAATAATGGAACATATAGCCCTATATCTTGCAAAGACAAATCAAAGCGCGTGCATTCAACCTAATCTTACACAGTCATGCAACCAATGATAAATAATCAATAGTTTAAACAAACAGATATTCACAAACATGGTGCGCTGCAGACAAAATCTATGAAATAAAATGTCAATAGTCAACTGTTTTTCGAAAGCACACACACACACACACACACACACACACACACACACACACACACACACACACACACACACTCACAGGTCATATACTTTAGCAGGGTGATAGGACACATGGGTTAGTGAAGGTGGGATAGTTCTGATATGAAACAGGAGGAGGGGGAAATCTTAGGTTTGAAATGAATTCCATACCTTCCCTCACACAGACCCAGAGGTGACACTCCTGCCCACACACCAAGGGGTGCGGGGTCCATCCCCTTCCAGCAACAACTCTGTGTTCTTCTTTCCTTTCCTGAGAAAGAATCCGGAGAAACAAAGTCTTTCCTCTGTCAGTCAGCTTCAACGAGTGTCCAGTGGCAGACAGACAAGCAGGCAGAGGCCAAAGGACAGGTGGGAAAACGGAGACACGTAGGACAGACAGGCAGAGACGTAGAGAGATAGATACAATCAGAAACAGAGAGAGAGAAACAGGGAGACAGAGATAGAGAGAGGAGGAGGAGGGACACAGGGAGACCGAGAGAGAAACAGGTGAGGGAGGGAGGAGGGAGGGAGGGACAAAAGAAAAGAACAAAAAAACCCGGACCAACTCGTAGAAAGAGAAAACGCAAGCAGAAACATACAGATAGAGAGACAGACAAAAAGAAACAGACAGGCAGACAGACATACACACAGATAGATATCTAGATTGGTCGACAGACAAAATAGACAGACGGACAGACAGACAGACGGCCGGACAGACAGACAGACGGACGGAAAGACAGATAGGCAGATGGAAAGACAGACAGACAGACAGACGGATTAACTGACAGAGTTGAAGGGATCTACAGAAAGTACAAGGGGAAAGAATTAGGGGCAGGGGAGATAAGAAGGAACTCGCACAAGATCACAAGGAGAGCTAATGGGGTTTTATGCGCGCACACAAACACAGACACACACGGGCACGAATGCACGCACGCACACACACAGACACAGACACACACGGCTGACACAATATATATATATATATATATGCATGCAAGTGTGTGTGTGTGTTTTCCTTTGTGGCAGTTTATGGCGGTAGGCTTTACTCTACTCATCATTTGGGATTGTTTTGGATAGCTTTGTGTCCAATGCACTTTCTTCCCAGGTTGATTCCATTTTCTTTATGTTCCCAACTCACTGGACAAATCTACAAACCGAGATAATAATAATAATAATAATAATGTATGGAATTTATATAGCGCTGAATCTTGTAATGCAACAAATCAAAGCGCTCAGATTTTATTTCATACCACTTTAAGTCACGGCAGATTTCTCTCCGTGAAATTCGGGCTGCTCTCCCCGGGGAGAGCGGGAGAACGCGTCGCCACTTAGCGCTGCGCCACCCTTTCACCCTTTTTTTTTCTGCAGCTGTATTTGTTTCCCTATCAGAGTGGCTTTTTTCTAAGAATTTTGCCAGGGACAACTCTCTTGTTGCCGTGGGTTTTTTTTACGTGCGCTAAATAATTACGTGTAACACACGGGACCTCGGTTTATCGTCTCATCCGAAAGACTAGCGCCCAGACCACCACTCATGGTCTAATGGATGGGGGAAAAATGTCCGGTCCAAACGGGGTACGAACCGCCGCACACTTCAGACCCGGACTTTTCGCTTTCTAGACAGGCGCGTTACCTCTAGAGCTACGCTCGTGTAATTATAATTATCTCGCGCACGTGCATTTTTTTTAAACCCTCTCCTCTGTCAGAGCTCTGAGTTTCACTAAATGTAAAATCTTGTGACTGCGACCATTTTTGCCCACCGATTAAGGTATCTGCATTGCAGCTTATGGGGATAAATACGTCACGAAAATCCATCTCCCTTTTGTAGAACAGTAGACTAGCTGTGGTCGGTAAAGGGAATGATATCAGCATGTTCAGCATGCACTCTGGAGAGACATGGGCTCCACCAGACTCAGGATGTGTAGGACGCACAGCATGAAAATTTCAGCGTTGATTCCGCGTTGACTCCTAAAGGATTGGAAGGAGGAAGGAGGGTGCAGTGTCGGCGTCAGTATACCAGGCTGCTAAGCAGTTCAGCTCCAAGGTCCGCTAATGATGGCGTTTTTGCATATGTATCGTTTTTGCCTGTATAAAGATAGCCGCATTCCAACGTCTGAGAATATTATTTTTTGTATATGTGACAGTTTTTCTTTGTGGTGTTGCGTTATTACTTTGCAGTGATGTTTTGGAAAATCTGTAGACCACCCTGATGGAAGGGTAATGCATTCTCTTCTCCTTGCCAATGTGTCTGTCAGTGTTTTTGTCATTGTGTCTGTCTGTCTTGTCTGTCTGCCTCTCTCTCTCTCTCTCTCTCTCTCTCTCTCTCTCTCTCTCTCTCTCTCTCTCTCTCTCTCTCTCTCTCTCTCTCTCTCTTCTTTTAAGAATGAAATCATTGGCAGAGACTAATAGCTGTGATTATCTACTATGTACACTTTCCCTATTCATTCCTTAAATGACCAAGTTGTTCTGGTTTTGTTCATTGACCAACTACAAATAGATGCTTAGTAATTGTAAAGTGACTTTCAGCGTTAACAGTCTGTAAAATTTATTTTGATCAAGCTAAAGGAAGATAGTATTTGAAATTACCTTGTTATGTACATAATTGATCATCTTTTTCACTTTGATATGTTCTACACAGGATTGTTACTGAAAATGTCAGTCATTGTTGTTTTCTTACACGTTTTATTACATTGTCACAACTGGCTTGGGGTGAATGAATGAGATGAGTTTAGCTTGCTGCGCTTTTGATGACTAGCTTTTGGGTACAAAAAACTAAACGAGTATGGTGTGAAAGTATACTGTTCTTTTTCCTGTTGTATGACGGGATAGCTCAGTGGTCGGAGCACTCGCTTTCCCCCAGCCAAGTTAAGCAGCGTCGAGCGTGGTTACCAGTTGGATGGGTGACCGTTTGCGCGCCTTGGCTTCAGTACAGTTCCCCCAGTTCACCCAGCTGTAAATGGGTACCTGCCCTCTTTAGGGTCAGGGAAGGTAAAGCAGCGAGGGAGAGGAGATGGGCGCCGCCCTCAATATGCTGGCCCTAGAGAAGTGAGGTCTCTGACGCCTCGCTCCCCTACGACCTTATAGGTTATGAGACTCCTTTACCTTTTATCTTACTATTGTATTGTGGCCCAATGGCCGATGTACATTAAACAAGTTCCGAGTTCCAAGTTCCGAGTTCTCTCTCTCTCTCGTTTTCTCTCTCTCTGTCTCTAAGATCCCAAGCAAAAGACAATAACCAAACCATTATCAGTATTAAAAAAACACCTAGTATATGCCAACTAGATCAGATGCAGGCTGACTGAATTATTGTAGCATGGATTTCAAGGATAGGTTATGTAAAACATTATGCATATGTTGTGTTTGTATGCAAACGTGTATACACACACACACACACACACACACACACACACACACTGCGCACGCGGTGATAAGTCTACAAGTGCATGCTTAGAGGATGTCGTGTATTCTCACAATCATACACGCAGACACAGACACCACACACACACACACACACACACACACACACACACCACACGCGCGCGTGCTCAAAATATGCTTTTCACCCTTTAGCACATCGTAAAACAAAATCTAGAACAGAACAAGATCAAATGCAGAAGAGGAAGAAGGAGATTCAATTTGACGACATCATTAAGGCTTTTTATAATCCCCCGGATGTAAAATGGAGAAGGGGTTCTTAAATTAGAGCACACCGTACAAATAAACAACCGCGCTCTTGTCATCACCTTTGCAATTACAAACTTCTCTTTGGTATGGATGTTCATTCGTGTCAAAACATCGGTTTACTTGTTTTTTCATGACGGCAGTATTTTTTCGTAATGATATTGTATACTAGGTGTTTCTTCTGTTAAGGAGATGAATGAATTCAAATCGAAGCACGATTTTGAGTTGATAACACTTTTTCATTTTTTATAATATTAAACATATACTCTGTTGTATATTAACCCCATAAACTGTAATGTTTGGAGTCTTATAAAAAAAATCCAAGAAAAATGACTAAAGCAAAGTAATTCTATATCATGTCCAGGAGGAATCTTCCTTCGTTTAGTGATCAGGCATATGTCTTAATAAAGCAGATACTATATTTAAATGTACTCATGTAATACCATCTGATACCATATGGAGCAAATATCATTGATATTCAAAAGAATAGAGAAACAAATGTACATACTTGCTGTTGGTCTTTTTATGCCTTTAAAAACAACAAAAATCGGCAGAGGGTTACATTCAGACGACAAGAAGCTTTGTTTGAGAGCGATACTTAGCTGACGGGGACGGGACAGCTCAGTGGTCAGAGGTCTCGCTTTCCCCCAGCAGCATTTAGCGAAGTTACCGAGTGGATGGGTGACCGTTTGTGCGCCTTGGCTTCATACAGTCACCAGTTCACCCAGCTGTCAATGGGTACCTGCCCCCTTGAGGGTCAGGGAAGGTAAAGCAGCGAGGGAGAGGAGATGGGCGCCGCCCTCAATATGCTGGACCCTGGAGATGTTAAGGTCTCTGACGCCTCGCTCCCCTACGACCTTATAGGTTATGGGACACCTTTACCTTACTTAGCTGAATTACCATCTTCAACAAATTTGGCTAATCCCACGTTTAGTTTTGGTCGTCGTCTTCTAAGTTCGGGGTATTGTACTGTCTCGCACTTCTCTGGTGCTCTCTCTCTCTCTCTCCTCTCTCTCTCTCCTCTCTCTCTTCTCTCTCTCTCTCTCTCTCTCTCTCTCTCTCTCTCTCTCTCTCTCTCTCTCTTCTCTCTCTCGTCGGGTGAGACTATATACCGGTCCCGTGACCGAACGCACGTAGAACATCTTGCGCACACTTTAAAACCTGTTCCACTTTTCGGAAGAGTAGGTCATTGCATGCCGGAGAGAACGAATGACAAAATTTGTAAAACCGCACACACATGGGGATTGGAGGTGAAAAGGCACATGGGTGCTTATTCTATGATCCTCGAAATAAAAGAATACATAAATAATGACTGTCTGTCTGTCTGTCTGTCTCACTGCGTCTCTGTCTCTTAGTACCTGTCTTCATAATCTGGCGTCTGTTGGTCCGTGTGTCTTCTCCCTTCCTTATTTCAATCCTTCTCTCTCTCCCTCTCTTGCCATCTCTCTCTCTGTATGTGTCTCTGTCTCTGTGTCTCTCTGTCTCTGTCTTGCTCTCGCTCTCTCCCTCCCTCCCCCCTCTCTCTGTGTCTCTGTCTCGTTGTCTCTCTCTCTCCCACTCACACAGACACATACACACACACACACAACACGCACACACACACACATTTAAGTAACCCTCTTGCTTTACTAATAAAAAAAGATATAACCCTTTCCATGATGGATTTTCCAATCACTTTCATTATGTTTTTTCTGAACACTTGACAAGCATGAAACATTTTGTTGCCAGTCTTAACTTCCATTCCGCCAACCTCCATCAACGAGAAGACATGCTACAGGCTTTGATCTTCGCGGGCTCAAGGACTGCCAGTCTAAAACCACTGAAGACGAGCACTTGACAGTAAATGAATGGAAGCAGTGCAGTGCTTTAGAGTCTATCAGTGGTGTGTTGCCCCGCGTCAGGGTAGCGAACTCTGAAGCTACTGTGGTAGGACGGAGTTGTCATTTCCTGGCTGGCCAACTTGAAAGAGATGTCTGTGTTCAGATTGTGGGAAGTGTGATGAATATGAAACACCATTTGGGCTGTAAGCTTGGTGGTATGTGTATATACACACATTCTCTCCTCTCCCTCCCCCCCCTCTCTCTCTCTCTCTCCCTCCTTCCCCCCCCCCCTCTCTCCTCCCCTCTCTCATTTCCCTAGATAATGACTACATTCCTTGGCTGAGACTGCATAAAAAGAAAGATCAACAGTGCCTATTTCATTATTTAATTATCTGCGAAATGAAATAATTTGATTTGATTTTGAATTCGTTTGATCTCTCCCCCACCCCCTCTCTCTCTCTGTCTTCCCTAAATAATGACTATATTTCTTGATAAGGGTTGAGGCTGCATTTAAAAACAAAGCTCAAACAGTGCCTATTCATTATCTGCGAAATGAAATAATTTGATTTGATTTTGAATTCTCTCTCTCTCTCTCCTCTCTCTCTCTCCTCTCTCTTCTCTCTCTCTCTCTCTCTCTCTCTCTCTCTCTCTCTCTCTCTCTCTCTGTCTTTCTCACGTGCTCTGCGAAAACTACAGGTGCTCCGTGATCGGACGGGATAGCCTAGTGATTAGAACATTGCGCTCGCAATCTGACGGCCCGGGTTCGATTCCCGTTCAAGGGGGATATTTTCCCCTGGAGTTAACATCAGCGCAGACTCCACTCTCCCCTAAAGTCCTTCGGATGAGACTATAAACCGAGGCCCCGTGCGCGCACGCACGCAGAACATCTTGCGCACACGTTAAATCCTGTTCCGCTTTTCGTAAGAGTAGGCCATTGTGTGCCAGTGGGAACAGATGGCAAAATTTACAAAACCGCATACACACGGGGACTGGATGTAAAAAACACATAAGTGCTTATTCCATTATCCTCGATATTAAAGAGTAAAATAAATAAATGAAAATAAAATAAATCTCCTCTGTTTTCACCTGGGGTGATGACCGCTGTGTACCATGGACCAGTGTACTGCTGGCTGTGTACATGTCCAATGACAGTCACTGACAACAAAGCTCTATTCTGATATATAAAAACAACTGTGTGTTATGGTTTCCATGTCAAACCTTTCGCGTCGTGGTTGATTCGATCTTTTGCCTTGCGTGCTTGAGGTTCAAAAGAGATATATGTGTTACCTCCTTTGTCAAAAGGCCTAGTTGGGCAATGACAATAAATTGTTAAAGCGTTAAGCGTCTCTCTCTCTCTCTCTCTCTCTCTCTCTCTCTCTCTCTCTCTCTCTCTCTCTCTCTCTCTCCTCTCTCTCTCTCTCTCTCTCTCTTCCTCTCTCTCTCTCTCTCTCTTCTGTTGAAAATAATGATGGGGACGATGATAACTAAATAGAGATTGTGTGTGATTCTGTGTACTTGCAGAATTGGAAGTGTAAAATGATTAAAAGCATTTTCTGCTATGATGTCTACAGCTCAGAGGTCAGAGCACTCACTCTCCCAAGCTAAGGTGAAGTAGCGTTGAGTGTGGTTGGTTACCGTGTGGATGGGTGACCCTTTGCGCGCCTTGGCTGCAATTCAGTCCCCCAGTCCATCCAGAAGTAAATAGGTACATGCCTCTTTTGTAGTGAGGGAGAGGAGATGGGCGCCGCCCTCAATATACTGGCTCCTAGAGAATCTGAGGTCTCTGACACCTCGCTCCTCAACGACCGTACATGTTATGGGAACATCTTTCTCTTTACCCCTAGAATGTATACCTTTTGACATAAACAGTTTTCCGTAGCTCGCACAAGGAGGTGAGAACACTGACAGAAGGAGGAGGAGGGAGGCTATGATTTGCTTTTCATGCTAACAGGCGAGAAATAAAAAAAAGCAACAAGAGCATGATCATATCTGATGACAATTGAGAAAGAAAACTTTTCCAAAGTGGGTCATTGTGTGATGTATGTGTATCTTTAGGTTGCACCCACGTGTGTGCGCTTCCTTGCGCGCGCGCGCGCGCCTGTGTGTGTGTGTGTGTGTGAGAGAGAGAGTGAATGTGTGTGAGTGTGTGGTGTGTGTGTCTGAGTGTGTGTGTGTGTGTTGTGTGTGTGTATGAGTGAATGTGTGTGTATGAGTGAATGTGTGTATGTATGAGTGAATGTGTGTGTGAATGAGTGAATATGTGTGTTTGGGTGTGTGGTGTATGGGTGAATATGTGTGTGTATGAGTGAATGTGTGCGTGTATGAGTGAATGTGTGCGTGTATGAGTGAATGTGTGTGTGTATGAGTGAATGTGTGTGTGTATGAGTGAATGTTTTGTGTGTATGAGTGAATGTGTGTGTGTATGAGTGAATGTGTGTGTGTATGAGTGAATGTGTGTGTGTATGAGTGAATGTGTGTGTGTGTGTATGAGTGAATGTGTGTGTGTGTGTATGAGTGAATGTGTGTGTGTGTGTATGAGTGAATGGGGTGTGTGTGTATGAGTGAATGTGTGTGTGTGTGTGTATGAGTGAATGTGTGTGTGTGTGTGTATGAGTGAATGTGTGTGTGTGTGTATGAGTGAATGTGTGTGTGTATGAATGAATGTGTGTGTGTGTATGAGTGAATGTGTGTGTGTGTGTGTATGAGTGAATGTGTGTGTGTGTGTGTGTGTATGAGTGAATGTGTGTGTGTGTATGAGTGAATGTGTGTGTGTATGAGTGAATGTGTGTTTGTATGAGTGAATGTGTGCGTGTATGAGTGAATGTGTGTGTGTATGAGTGAATGTGTGTGTGTGTGTATGAGTGAATGTGTGTGTGTATGAG